>SZWC01031194.1:0-10872 GCA_023375785.1 Penium margaritaceum | reverse complement strand
CGTCCGTCTGTCCGTCCGTCCGTCCATCCATCCGTCCGCCCGTCCGTCCCTCTGTCGGTCCTTCCTTCCTTCCGTATGTCTGTCCGTCTGTTTTTATGTCTGTCTATCTGTGCACCTGTATGTCTGTCAGTATTTATGTCTGTGTGTCTGTTTGTGTGTCTATCTGTCTGTCTGTCTATCTGTTTGTTTGTCTGTCTGTGTGTCTTTCTGTCTGTCTTTTTGTCTGTCTGTCTGTCTGTCTATTCTTATGTCTGTCTGTGAGTCTGTCTGTCTGTTTGTCTGTCTATCTGTCTGTCTGTCTCTCTGTCTGTCTTGCTGCCTGACTGTCTGTCTGTCCGTCCATCCCTCCACCCGTCCATCTGTCCGTCCGTCCGTCCATCCGTCTGTCCGTCCGTCTGTCCGTCCGTTTGTCCATCTGTCCGTCCATCCGTCCATCCGTCTGTCCTCCAATCCGTTTGTCCATCCGTCCGTCCGTCTCTCTGTCTGTGTATCTTCCTTTTTGTGTGTATGTTTGTATGTTTGTCTGTCTGTCTGTCTGTCTGTCTGTGTGTTTGTCTATCTGTGTGTCTTTATGTCTCTCCATCTGTTGGTCTGTCTCTCTGTCTGTCTGTCTTTCTGTCTGCTTTCCTGTTTGTCTGTCTGTCTGTGTGTCTGTCTGTATGTCTATCTATTTTTGTGTCTGTCTATCTATCTGTCTGCATGTCTGTGTATCTGTCTGTCTATCTGTTTTTCTGTCCGTCTACATGTCTGTCTGTCTGTCTGTCTGTCTGTCTATCTGTCTGTCTTTGTGTCTGTCTGTCTGTCTGTCTCTGTGTCTGTGTGTCTATCTATGTGTCCGTTTGTGTGTCCGTGTGTCTGTCTCTCTGTGTGTCTCTGTCTGTCCGTGTGTTTGTCTGTCTTTCTCTCTGACTGTCTTTCTATCTGTCTGTTTGTGTGTCTATCTTGTTGAATGCTATGCACCTTGTCCACTGGCTAGGTGGCTGGTTGCATGGAAAGACAAGACATGCCCTGCTTTATGGGGTACGTCCCCTTGGTCCATTCAGAGATTGGCCAGGAACGCACTGCTAGGAATGGGTTTCTTTCCTGCAGATCATCATAGGAAACACAACATTGTGGCCTTGTTGGGACAGGCGCCGCAGCGCATAGGTCATGGGCTCAAACCCCGCGATCGCTGCATTTTTCATTATGGCGCAAACTGGGAGAGGAAGCTTCTAGGAAGCTTACTAGACCATGGCTTGAGGATGACACTTGGCGGTCGTAGGACGCGCCAAGTAGGACTGTAGGTTGAGGTTGGTTCGGTGGAGCCAGTATGAGTAGAAGCATTAGCAATGCTCTACAAGTATAAAAGCCTGTGCCCTGCATGAAGCCATTTACAGTCCTTGCCTTTGAGACTCCTCACAGAGTGTCCAACAAAGGGTAGACACTAAAGACCTTCATGCGGACTTTGTCCGGTTACATACCGAACAAACCTAAAGTTTGGATCCCTTGTTCGAGGGTGATGTGTTATCTTGGTTGCAATACGAAGAGCGGTTGGCGGCCTCCCATGTCGGGACCCGTTTTCTAGACCGTTGCTATCCAGCGCATCGACAAAGGCTTATGGGCCCACACTTCTGGTTCTAAGGTACGCTTCCAAGACCGACTCGCGTGTGGTCTTGCAGGGTGCACAGGTGCAATAGGTACACGAAGATTGGACGGCTCCAATCTGCTCCATCGGCTCCATTAGCTTCTTCAAGTAGAGTACGCGTACATGGCAGACTAGGGGACGAGGAATACATCTGTCCATATTGGACAAGACCCTCGAGTTCCAACGAGAAAAAGCTCTACCCCTTTCGACGCTGGTATGTCCCTGAGTCTGTTTTCTCATGACGGCACCATCGCCTTAGGCGATCATAGGAAGGAGGGCTATGCAACGGAACAGACTGCACCTTTTGACAACGGTCACAATCAGGAGCCTCATCACCCTCATTAGCCTCAATGAGGCAGAGTAGTAACAAAGCAGAGAAGACGAGAAACCACCTAAAATGGCGGATCGACTCAAGCCCGCCTTGAGGCAGGTATGTCCAAATTCACAGGGACAGATTTTCCCTTGTGGAAATGGTAGTTTGAGATTGTCATGAACGTGCGTGGCTACCTCAACATCCGAAGAGGGAGCAAGACATCACCCGCTGATACGACAATGACCACGCATGTGGCTAATCTTGCAACATGGACGATGAAGAACAACATGACTCTCACCATACTTGTGACGTCCATTAACGAGACTCAACACTCCCACATCACAGGATGCACATTGGCTGCCGAGGCCTACGCAAAACTCTCATGTGTGCATCAATCCAACGCCTTAGAAAACCGACTCTTCATCTTCTAAAGGTTGATGTCAATAAGGGTGAGTAAAGGAGAATCGATACCCACATTTTTGCAGTCGTTCGACAACGTACTATAACAGGTCCAGCAAATGAAATGGAATCTTGACTCCAACATACGTGCGTGATCCTTTTGATGATGCTGTCGGAAAGTTGGAAGTCCTTGATCACCGTATTTGGCGATTGGAAGGAGGCAGATCTGATGTATGAGGCTGTACCAAACACGTTCGCAACAAGTCCATGCAACGTAGTGGTAGTGAGGCAAACATCTCAGCCTATGCCTCTTACTTTGGTACACAAAGTGCAAGCTCTTACTCCAGTCAAGGCAACAGCGGAAGCGGTGGCAGTGGAGGGAAAGGCAATGGTGGCAAGGCTGGGCACTGGGCTAGGGACTACTGTAGTCCTAGGAAAGAAGGCGGGAACAAAGGTGGGAAGGAGAAGAAGGAGCTCACCAGCATGATGGCTGAAAGGTTGCCCATTAAGGGAGCAGCCCTCCTTAGGCCCGGGGCATTTGCCCTTGACTCGGGCACGAACCACCACTCATCAAAAGAGAAGGGTGGATTTGTTTCCATGGCCGAATGTGACATGCGCATCGAGTGTACAAACGGCGGCATCATCCAAGCTATGGGCGAAGGGGACAAGGTGATCATGTTCAACGTGAACGGTGCGGAGAAGGTGGTCAACTTTCAAAAGATGGTGTACATTCCCTCCTTTGCATTAAACCTGCTGTCGGTCTCACAAATCATCAACAACAACATGACAATGGTGTTCACCAATAAGGAAGCCGTGGCGCTAAAGAATGAGGTCATGAAAGCTTTTTACGACAAAGACATGTTGAATGGTATGCACCTTGTCCACTGGCTAGGTGGCTGGTTGCATGGAAAGACAAGGCATGCACTGCTCTATCGAGTATGTCTCCTTGGTCTGTTTTGAGAAAGGCCAGGAATGCACTGCACATATTGGGTATGTCCCCTGGATATCATCAGAGGAAACACAACATTGTGGCCTAGTCGGGACAGGCGCCACAGCTCATGGGTCGCCGGCTCAAATCTCGCGACAGCCGCATTTTTCTTAGTGGACCAAAATGAGACAGGAAGCTTCTAAGAAGCTTACTAGAGCCTGGCTTGAGAAGGACACTTGGCGGTCTTAGGACGCACCAAGTAGGACTGTAGGCTGGGGTTGGTACCTGTGGAGCCACTATGAGCAGAAGCATTAGTAATGCTCTGCAAGTAAAAAAGCATGTGCCCTGCATGGATCCATTTACATTTCTTGCCTTTGAGACTCCTCATAGAGTGTCCAATCAAGGGTACACACTAAAGATCTTCATGCGGAGTTTGTGAGGATGCAAACCAAACGAACCTAAAGTGTGGATCCCTCATTCGAGGGTTGTATGTTATCTTGGTTGAAATACCAAGAGCAGATGGCGGCCTCCCATGTCGGGACCCGTTTTCTAGACCGTTGCTATCCAGCGCATTGACAAAAGGATATGGGCACACACTTCTGGTTCTAAGGCATGCTTCCAAGACCAACTTGCGCGTGGTTCTGCAAGCCGCACAGGTACAATAGGTACACAAAGATCGGACGGCCCCAATCTGCTCCATCGGCTCCATCAGCTTCTTTAGGTAGGGTGTACACACGTGGCAGACGAGGGGACGAGGAATAGCTCTCTCCATGTTGGACAAGACCCTCAAGCCCCAACGAGATCAAGCTCTACCCCTTTAGAATGTGGTACGACCCCGAGTCTGTTTTTCTCATGACGGCACCATCGCCTTAGGCGATCACCGGCAGGAGGGGCATGCAACGGAACCAACTACACCTTTGACAATGGTCGCAGTTAGCAGCCTCATCAGCCTCATCGGCCTGAACAAAGCATAGTAGCAACAAAGTAGAGAAGACGAGCAACCGCATGAAATGGCGGATCCGACTTAAGCCCGCCTTGAGGCAGGTAAGTCCAAATTCACCGAGTCAAGTTTTCCCATGTGGAAATGGCAGTTTGAGATTGCCATGAACGTGCGTGGCTACCTCGATATCCTAAAAGGGACCGAGACAGCACCTGCCAATGCGACAGTGACCACGCATGCAACTAATCTTGCAGCATGGACGATGAAGTACAACATGGCTCTCGCCATACTTGTGACGTCCATCAACAAGACTCATTACTCCCACATCACAGAATGCACGTTGGCTGCCGAGGCCTATGCAAAACTCTCACGCATGGATCAATCAAACGCCCTAGCAAACCGACTCTTCATCTTCTAAAGGCTGATGTCGATGAGGGTGAGCGAAGGAGAATCGATGCCCGCATTTTTGCAGTCATTTGACAACGTGCTGCAAGAGGTCCAGCAAATGGAATTGAACATCGACTCTAACATGCATGCCATGATGCTTCTGATGGCGCTGCCGGAAAGCTAGGGGTCCTTGATCACTGTATTTGGCGGTTAGAAGGAGGCAGATCTGACAGAAGAGGCTATCGCCAAACACGTCCGCAACGAGTCCATGCGACGTAGTGGCACTGAGGAAAACATCTCAGCCTATGCCTCTTGCTTCGGTAGACAAAGTGTAAGCTCTCGCTCCAATCAAGGCAACAGCGGAAGTGGTGGCAGTGGAGGGAAAGGCAATGGTGGTGGGAAGAGTTCCAAGAAGCCCGGCAACTGTCACAATTGTGGCAAGGCTAGGCACTGGGCTAGGGACTGCCGTAGTCCTAGGAAAGAAGGCGAGAACCAAGGTGGGAAAGAGAAGGAGCTCACCAACATGATGGCTGAAGGGTTGCCCATGAAGGGAGCAACCCTCCTTAGGCCCAAGGCATTCGCCCCTGACTCGGGCACGAACCACCACTCATCAAAAGAGAAGGGTGGATTTGTCTCCATGGCCAAATCTGACATGCGCATTAAGTATGCAAACAGCGGCGTCGTCTAAGCCATGGGCGAAGGGGACAAGGTGAACACGCTGAGGTCCTTCATACCAAAATCACCAAGATTTTGGATGAGGGACTGGAATGTGCCACCAAGACAGGGGCACCGAAGCCAAAGCATGCATCACCGACCACCGCTACGACCGCCACATCAACCAAGGACACCAACGCTGAGTTATGGCACTGGCAATTTGGCCACGTGGCGAACAACACGCTGGAGAAGATGCAGGAGCAAGAGGTGGAAAGGTACTCCATGAAACATGGAGAAGCGTATACGTTGTGTGAACCATGCCTCCACGAAAAGGCAAAGAAGGAGCCGTTTGAGAGAGGAGGTCAACGAGCAGAGATTGTCTTTGACCTGATCCATAGTGATGTGTGCGGACCCTTTCGCACGACGTCTAATGGAGGAAGCAAGTACTTCTTGACCTTTATCAACGACCACAGCCGCAAGTTGTGGATCTACTTCCTCAAAGCAAAGGAAGAGGTCATGGAGAAGCTCTTGGAGTTCGTCGTCATGGGATAGCGGCAAACATTCAAGAAGGTGAAGACGCTCCGAAGTGACAACAGGGGTGAGTACGAGGTATGCCAGCCTTGGCTCAAGCATCATGGAATCTGCCACGAGAAAACCACCCCTTACAGNAGATTGTCTTCGACCTGATCCATAGTGATGTGTGCGGACCCTTTCGCACGACGTCTAATGGAGGAAGCAAGTACTTCTTGACCTTTATCAACGACCACAGCTGCAAGTTGTGGATCTACTTCCTCAAAGCAAAGGAAGAGGTCATGGAGAAGCTCTTGGAGTTCGTCGTCATGGGATAGCGGCAAACATTCAAGAAGGTGAAGACGCTCCGAAGTGACAACAGGGGTGAGTACGAGGTATGCCAGCCTTGGCTCAAGCATCATGGAANGAGGAGGTCAACGAGCAGAGATTGTCTTCGACCTGATCCATAGTGATGTGTGCGGACCCTTTCGCACGACGTCTAATGGAGGAAGCAAGTACTTCTTGACCTTTATCAACGACCACAGCCGCAAGTTGTGGATCTACTTCCTCAAAGCAAAGGAAGAGGTCATGGAGAAGCTCTTGGAGTTCGTCGTCATGGGATAGCGGCAAACATTCAAGAAGGTGAAGACGCTCCGAAGTGACAACAGGGGTGAGTACGAGGTATGCCAGCCTTGGCTCAAGCATCATGGAATCTGCCACGAGAAAACCACCCCTTACAGCCCCCCAAGCTATGGCGTGGCCGAGAGGATGAACCAGACCCTACTCGGCATGGTGGGAAGCATGCTCTTTGACGCTAAGCTCTGACCTTGCTTTTGGGCTGAAGTTGCAACAACGGCCTGCTACCTCTTGAACCTCTTACCAGAAACTGCATTGCACAAGTGTAGAAAAGAGCAGGGCAAGCAGTTGAAGACCCCACAAGAAGTATGTTTAGGAAAGAAACCCAACGCCTCTCATCTTAGGGTGTTCGGGTCAACTGCATGGGTGAAGATCCAGTCGGGAGAAGGTGGAGGCAAGCTGGACGCACATTCCAAAAAGTGCGTCATGGTTGGGTACGACACGTCACACAAAGCCTATCGGCTTTGGGACTAGGCAGCAGGCAATCTCGTGAGGAGCTACGACATTGTGTTTGACGAACGCACCCTTGGAAAGAGAGAGTTGCTTGTCCCGATCCTCTTCCAAGGTGGGATAGTGGATAGTGTTGCTTGAGTCCGGAGACCAAACACCCAACAACTGGCTCGCTTTGCCAGTAGGTGGTAGGAATGGGAGAGTAGTTGTGGAGGCTGACACATCATCTGACATGGACACGGATACCGAGGCGTCCGGGGCTTCCGAGTCTGACTTGGATTCTGACGACTCTTCTGACGGCGAAGACGATGACGACGATGACACACCACAATCTGTGGAAGCACCAGCACCAAAGCAAGAAGCCGCACGAGCACCCCGGTGCAGTTTGTTATCAAAGAAAGCACCTTTGCGGTATGAGGATGATTGGACTGGCCTTAGCTGGTCGTGCATGGCTTAGGGAGAGCCATCCATAGCGGCAGAGGCAATGAATGGCCCGGATGCGGCCAAGTGGAAGGAGGCAGTGGACAGCGAGCTCACGTCCATTGCCGAGAACAGCGCGTGGGTGCTGATGGATAGACCCGACAAGGCCCACGTGGTGGGATCCAAGTGGGTCCTCCGAGTGAAGAAGAAGCAAGACGGGAAAATCGAAAATTTTAAGGCAAGGGTAGTGGAAAAGGAGTTCTCTCAATGCCCGGGCTCTAAGTACGACGAGACGTTTGCGCCTGTCGTGACCTTTGCCTCCATCCGCTCTCTCCTTGCCATTGCAGCCGTAAAGTACCTGGAGATACACCAGATGGACGTCACAACAGCTTTCCTCTATTGGAAGCTTGACAAGGAAGTACTGATGGAGGTGTCCGAAGGAGTCAAAGCTCTCGAGGGCAAGGAGTGCAAGTTGGTGAAAGCGTTCTACGGGCTGAAACATGCCCTAAGGATACAGTACAAAGAGATGAACGGTTTCATGACCAGTCTCTCCTTTGCGCATTGCCAAAATGACCCGAGCATGTACGTGCGCGATGATGGGAGTGGATTGCTGCTCGTTGCACTGTATGTGGATGATATGATCATCGGCTCTTCTTCGATTGACCGACTCGATGACCTGAAGTCTTACCTCAGCAAAAGGTTCAAAATGAAGGACATGGGTCCTCTCAAGGACTTCCTTGGGATCGCCATACACCGCAACCGAGAATTAGGCACAAACAAACTCAACCAAACCAAATACATCGGTTAGGTACTAAAGCGTTATCAATGGAAGACTGCAAACCTGTCAGAACCCCAATGACAACCGATGCAAAACTTAGGCCTCAATGTCGCCAAGCAAGGAAGTAGAATAAAGGGAGATGAAAGACATCCCTTACCAGTCCGCCATGGGTAGCATCATGTACGCCATGGTAGGTAATCGTCCGGACATCTGCTATGCTGTGGGATAAGTGAGCAGGTTTGTGGCCAACACAGGGCCACAACATGGGCAGGCAGTCAAGCACATCTTGCGCTACCTGCAGAAGACACGTCACATGGGCCTTGTCCTTGGAGGCCAAGAAGGTACGGACCCCCTCCGCCTGAACAACTAGACCAACGTCGACTGGGGAGGAAATCTTGATGACCAGAAATCCACCTCTGGATACATGTGCATCTTGAATGGCGCTTCCATCTCATGGGCCAGCAGGAAGCAGGATTGTGTTTTGGTGTCCACCGCTGAGGCAGAGTGCGTTGCTCTGTCCGAGTTGTGCAAGGAGACTCAGTGGCTACGCAGCCTGCTTGGCAAAATGACAGTGTCACAGAAGGAGGCCACGGTTGTACACGTGAACAACATGAGCGCCATCTTGATGGCTTAAGATGAGATCATCTCCCATTGAACGAAGCACATCGACATCCGTCACCACTACTCACGTGACCTGGTCATGAAGAACGTGGTAGACTTGCAGCAGTGCAAAACCAAGAGCATGCTTGCCGACTGCATGACCAAGTCGCTAGAGAGCAACTTGCACCATGCACGCATTCGTGGAATCCGCATGATGAGTGCGGCAGAGGAAGGGTGAGCCCCAAGACATCGATGGAGCCTAGTAAGAAAAACATGGACAAAGGTTCAAGGGAGAGATTTGTTGCATCGTATGTACCTTGTCCAGTGGCTTTGAGACTCCTTTCCGAGTTTCCAATCACAAGTAGATTATAAAGACCCTCATGCGGACTTCGTGAGGTTGCAGACCAAATAAACCTAAGGTATGGATCCCTCGTTAGAGGGTGATATCTTATCTTGGTTGCAATACCAAGAGCGGTTGGTGGCCTCCCATGTCGGGACCTGTTTTCTAGAGCGTTGGTATGCCGCGCATTGACATGTTTGTCTATCTGTATGTCTGTCCATCTGTCTGTCTGTCTATCTGAATATCTGTTTGTCTCTCTCTCTCTCTCTCTCTCTCTCTCTCTCTCTCTCTCTCCCTATCTTGCTTTCTTTTTGTGTGTCTTTCTATTTGTGTGTCTATCCGACTGTCTTTCTGACTGTCAGTCTGTCTGTCAGTATTTCTCTCTGTTTGTCTCTCCGTCCATCAATCCGTCCGTTTGTCCGTCCGTCCGTCCACCCGTCTGTCCGTCCGTCTGTTTTTCCGTCCGTCCGTCAGCCCGTCTACCTGTCCGTCCATCCATCCTTCCATCCGTCAGTCCGTTTTTGTGTCCATCCATCCCTCCGTCCGTCCGTCCGTCCGTCCATCCATCCATCTATCCGTCCGTCAATCTGTCCATTCATCCGTCCGTCTGTCTATATGTCTGCCTGTGTGTGTGTGTGTGTGTGTGTGTGTGTGTGTTTCTGTCTGTCTGTCTGCCTAAATTTTTGTCTCTTTGCTTGTCTGTTTGTCTGTCTGTCTGTTTGTCTGTTTCTGAATGTGTCTGTTTGTATGTCTGTCTGTCTGTATGTCCATCTTTCTGTCTGTCTGTCTGTCTTTCTTTCTACATGCATATCTGTCTGTCCGTCTATCTGTCTTTCTGTCTATCTGTCTCTCTGTCTGTCTGTCTGTCTGCCTTCTTGTGTTTCTGTGTATCTGTCTGCCTTCCTTTCTGTCTATCTGTCTGTCTGTCAGTAAGTCAGTCTGTCTATCTGTCAATCTGTCTATCTGTCTGTCTATCTTGGTGTCTGTTTGTCTTTTCATCTGTCTATCTGTCTATCTATCTGTCTTTCTGTCTGAATTTCTATCTATCTCTCTTTCCATCTGTCTATCCGTCTGTCTGTTTGTCTGTCTGTGTGTCTGTCTGTGTGTCTGTCTATGTGACTTTGTGTCTTTCTATCTCTCTGTATGTCTGTCTTGCTGTCCGTCTGTCTGTTTGTCTGTCTGTCTGTCTGACTGTCTTTTTGTCCCTTTATCTATCTGTGTCTCTTTCTGTCTGACTCTCTGTCTGTTTTTCTGTCCATCTGTCTATCTGTCTGTCTGTCTGTCTATCTGTCTGTCTGTCTGTTTTTGTATCTATTTGTCTGTCTGTGTGTCTGTCTGTTTGTGTATCTGTTTTTCTGCCTGCCTGTCTGCCTACCTGTCTATCTTTTTGTCTGTCTGTCTGTCTGTCTGTCTGTCTGTCTGTCTGTCTGTCTGTCTGTCTATCTGTGTGTCTCTTCGTCTGTCTATCTGTCTTACTGGTTGTCTGTCAGTCTTTCTATCTGTCTCTCTGTCTGTCTGTCTGTGTATTTGTCTGTCTGTCTGTTTGTCTGTCGGTTTTTTTGTCTGTCTGTCTGTCTGTGTAACGTTCTGTTTGTCTGTCTGTCTCTCTGACCGTGTATCTTTCTATCTGTAGTTCTATCTGTCTTTCTGTGTGTCTGTCTATTTGTCTGTCTGTGTGTCTGTCTGTCTATCCGTCTGTCTGTCTTTCTGTCTCTCTGTGTATGTGTCTGTTCGTCTGTCTGGTTGTCTACCTGTCTATCTGTCTTTCTGTATGTCTTTCTTTCTGTGTGCCTATTTATCTGTTTGTGTGTCTGTCTCTTTGAGTGTCTATTTGTGTGTTAGTCTGTGTATCTTTCCATCTGTCTGTGTGTCTTTCTGTTTGTCTCTCTATCT
>SZWC01031192.1:0-15016 GCA_023375785.1 Penium margaritaceum | reverse complement strand
TGTGTGTGTGTGTGTGTGTGTGTGTGTGTGTGTGTGTGTGTGTGTGTGTGTGTGTGTCTGTGTGTGTGTGTGTGTGCATACATATGTATGCGTCCCGTGATGCCTGCTCCTCATGTTGATGGACCGCTTTGTTTGTCCCTCATCAAGAAATTTTCAATGTGGATAGGTTTAAGTGAATACAGCACTCCCACGAAACAAAACACTTGGCTGAAACCGAACACTTTGTTCTTCACTTGGATAAGCATGACCTCCAGAGGTTTCTAGGGACCCAGAGACAGGTTTGTCTGGAAAACAGCATTTGTGAGTGAAGGGTAGGCTGATGTCAGTCCCAGCTTTGACCCAAAACCTACCTTTCACAATTGGTCCGACCATTTACGCAGGTGAGATGTTGGAAATCTGAACACTGGAATTAGTAACTTTGAGAGTTGTAATGTTGGTAGTAACAATACGGGTAAGTGCAACATGGGGACTTGGACACTTGGAATTGAAGCAAAGGCAGCTGTAAGTCTTCCAAGTCCAACACTGGCCACTATAATACCATTACATCCAGATGAGGTACCGTGTGCTCCTACGAATAAAGAACCTCTATCCGGACACGGGCTATGCATCCACGCCCCAATCCGGCATCGATCGGCATATAGTGTTGTTTGACTCCTAATGTGACCTCTCGGCTGGTGTGCATGCTCACGCAGACAACCCACTGGATGGACGCTAATGCTAACGGAGCGCTGTTCGGTGGAGTGGACGTGTTGCTATGAAGCCGAACATGTGGGCAAGAACACCCAGAAAGGCCCTTCAACACGAGGTGGTGCACACCGGGAAGTCCATGGCGACGGTCACTGGGTGTAGGTAGCCTTGAATGCTAAGCTAGCAAGCAAGTAAGAGCAAGCAAGTAGCTAGCGACAGGTGGAACCATGGATCGGGGCAAGCTCAAAACTAGAGAGAACGAGAGTGCACATAATTGAGTGAGTAACGAGCGAGCGAAGTGATAAGAGCCGGTTGACCGGGCCACCCACGCGAACAATTCGATGTGGGGCCCGGCCGCCACCCAGGGATCGAACCTGGCCCTGGAGCGAACGAGCTCCAGGCGGTTTCTCAAATGTCGGTATAAACCAACATGTGGTCCCGAGGGATCAGCAACCCGGGGCACTACGCTAAAAGCATGCAAGAGTGCAGGAAATCTGTCATGCCACAATCATGCATGTCAGTAAATGTGTCCCCATTTTGGCATGTGCCATCATCACTAAACTGAGACTTGTCATGAGTACAGCGTTGGTGCTGTGGTCAGCACTCTGCAACTTGATGGTGTCACCAGCACTGTGCGCCCCATGCTGCGTCACAGTCTTGCACCGATGAGCCTCAGTCAAGATCAATCACCCGCAGTGGTGAGGTGTGTGTGTGCACGGAGACAAGAGGGCACTTGCGTGTGTCATGACCATAACTAACACTCCCCCATGACCCACAGACGGACAGGCCACACACATAGAACGCAGAACAAAGGGAACATCACAGGACTCAAGTCAATCTGGGGCATCATGAGAACGCAGCAAGCCAACAGCATGCACGGTCGCTTTGAACATTCCACTGCTGAGCGCTTTGGTAAGAAAGTCTGCACGCTGCTGACGAGTGTCGACCAAGACGACCTGAACTTCTCCAGCAGCAATGCGCTCGCGTACAAAGTGATGTTCAATGTTGATGTGCTTAGTACGGGAGTGATGCATGCCATCGTGCTCGGCGATTGCCTTTGCACTCTGGTTGTCACAGCGCAGGGTGATGCAACGGATGGGGACACGCAACTGCTGCAACAGGCGGGACAACCACACACTCTCACACGTACTTGCGCCCAGAGCCACGTACTCGGCCTCACTGGAGCTTCGAGCAACACAACCCTGTTTTCCACTCTTCCAGGAGACAGCAGTCCCACCGACGAGAAAGATGTAGTAAGTGCGACTACGAGCATCTGTGTCATGAGCCCAGTTACTGTCTGTGTAGCTGTCAATGACCACTGAAGGCTGAGCACGGTAGCAGAGTCCCATGCGTGCAATGGACAACGCATAGCGGACCACACGCAGTGCGGCCTCGAGATGTTTCTGTCGAGGCTGCTGAGAGAACTGAGCAAGGAAGTTGACCGCAAAGGCTACATCCGCCCGAGTGGTGGTGGCGAGGTACATGAGAGAGCCGACCACACTAAGGTAGTCGGTGATGTCAACAGGCTCCCCCAGCTACGCTGAGTCCAGTGACTTTAGTAGGCGCTGACCTGCTGGAGTTATTGGTGTGGATGCGATGGGAATGTCTGCAAGCAGTGAGGCGAAGCGCTCCCCCAATGTGCGAATGTAGGCAGCTTGATGAACGTGCAGAGTGCGACGCTGACGGTCACGCTCAAGCTCCATCCCCAGAAAAAGTCGTGCCGGTCCCAGATCCTTCATCTTGTACGTAGACTGCAACAGCTTCTTCACTGACTGGACAGCTGCGATGCTGGGTGAGGCAATGAGCAGGTCATCAACATAGACCGGCATGGCTACAAATGGCTCAGAGGGGGCGCTCAAGAAGAGCCCTGGATCGACCGTGCTGCGGCAGTCACCTCCCCGCTCAAGAGTCGAGGAGATCTCCATGTTCCATCAACGAGGCGACTACTTGAGCCCATAGAGGGCTTTGCGCAGTCGCCAGACCTTGTTCGTGCCATCGGTGAAGTCGGGGGGCTGTATCATGTAGATTTCTTCGTCGAGCTTTCCATGCAGGAAGGCGTTGTTGACATCCATCTGCTCCAGTTCCCAGTCGTACTGGGCGACAAGACTCAACAGTGCTCGAGCAGTGGTGTACCTCCCGACTGGTGCGAAGGTCTCATCAAAGTCAACTCCAGGGATCTGGGAAAAACCCTTAGCAGTAAGGCGAGCCTTGTACCGGTCGACTGTTCCATCGGGCTTCAGCTTACACCGAAGGACCCACCGGGCAGAGACTACATTGCGGCCTGCACGTAGATCCACGCGCTCAAAGACTCCATGTTCTTGGAGGGTTGCGAGCTCCTCTTGCATGGCCTTCTCTCAGAGATCAGCGTCTGGTGCCTCACGAGCCTACCGAACAGTGGTGGGCTCAGGGGGAAGAGTGGGAAGGCCAGAAGCCGCAAAGCATGCGGCGACATAACCAGCGGTAGAGGACTCTAGAGCACTGTGGAACTCATGGGCTACAAGAGCATAGCCAACTGCGGAGTTGGGGTGTACAACACCCACGGACAGGCCTAGTGCATCAAGGCTGTTGGGTCGCACTGAGGGACCAGTAGTGGAGGATGAGGCTCTGGAGCGAGTGACCCGCTGAGTGGACTGAGAGGCAGTGGGCGAGCCCACGGGGACAGACTCAGCAGGCGCCGTAAGGGAGCTCGGACGCTCATGGGAGGGCTGAGAAGACAGAGAAGGGGGAAGGGCACGCAGTCTCCCCCCACGAGTGTAAGGCTCAGGACCGGAGCTTGGAGCCTGAGGAGTGTCACCTACAGCAGTGTCAAGCACTGGAGGAGACAAAGAGACAGGAGATGAGCAGGGAGGCGAGTGGGCAGTGGACTGTGCGGGAGTGGGTCCCGAGTGCGAGGACTCGGGACTGCCAGTGGACGGCGAGGACGCGGACTCTGAGGAGGATTTTGATGCTCCCGACTGAGAAGAGGGGGAGTCCTCTGAGGGGGATTTCTCGTCACTGTGCGTGGGGGTGACAGAGTGGGACACCGTGTGAGAGGGAGAGGAGGATGCTCGAAGATCGGAAGCTGGAACAGACCCTGGAATAGACCCACCCCCCCAAGCCGACGAAGCAAGGAGAGAGAAGAAGGAGGAGGGACATGAGACAGGTCACAGGGAAAGACATCCTCGAAGAAGAGGGGGTCACGCGACTCAATGACGCGAGAACGGTCGGGGTCCCAGAAGCGCCATCCCTTCGACATGGCTGACACACCAAGAAAGGTGCAGAGGCGAGCGCAAGGGTTGAGTTTGCCGGCATGAAAGTCTTCGGGCAGCTAGACGGCAGCCACACAGCCCCAGACACGAGCCAGCCAGAGGTCAACACGGCGACCGTACCAGTGCTCAAAAGGGGTGACGTGACAAGGAAGAGGACCGTGAGGCACACGGTTCCACACCCAGGTCATGTAGGACATGGCCTCAAAAGAAAACACGGGGGAGAGGGACGTCTCACTGAGGAGAGTACAAACACTGTCGGCAAGAGTGCGGTTCCAGCGTTCCGAGACCCCATTTTGTTGGGGTGTGTAGGGAGCCGAAGGTTCCATACACACCCCACAAGATGTCAGGAAGCGGACAGTGGGACCCATGAATTCACCATCGCGATCACAGCGAAAGACTTTGAGCCTGCGACCACAGGCCAGTTCAGCCTGCGACAGCCAGGACTCCAGAGTGGGACAAACGTCACCCTTTTTTCGAAGTGCAAAGACCCAGTGCATGCGAGAGAAGTCGTCTGTGAGACAGAGGACATAACGAACGGCACCTCCAAGAGCGTCATGGGCAAGGGATCCCATGATGTCAGCGTGCAGGAGGTCAAGTGGGTGAGCAGTGCGGGACTCAGAAGTGGAAAAAGGAGAGCGATGCATCTTGCCTTGCACAGAGTCAAAGCAGTCAGTAGTGCAGGGTGCAGAGAACGTGTCGGCATCAAGACCATGAGCGGGCGTGTCCCGGAGCAGACTGTCAATCACAACAGTATGAATGTGACAGAGGTGGCGATGGAGCAACTGTGCATTGGCAGGAGTGAGAGAGCAGGCCACATGAACAAGGGCGGTGGAGGAAGGATGGGGTGCAAACGAGGGCACGCGAAACAGGCGATCACAACAAGTGCCACGCAGCAAAACACGACCAGTGGTGCAATGCAACACAGAGGCAATGCCACGGCTAGAGGAGAAGTCCATGCCCTGATCGTCAAGAGTCGTAACGGATAGCAGACTGAGTTCAAGAGCAGGCATGTAAAGAACGTCAGGGAGATAGAGTTCCCCCCCAGGGCAAACGAAGCGGACAACCCCAACTCCCTGGACAGGGAGAAGCTGGCCAGAGCTAGTGCGAACAAAGCGAACAGAGCCAACGGGACCCAAAGACACGAACGAGGAGCGACAAGAGGTCATATGGTGGGTGGCCCCTGAATCAAGGATCTAGAAGCCACCCGTCATGCGGACAGACGCAGTGTCACGACACACGGCGGCAACAGCAAAGCGAGGAGAGAGGCGCTGACCACAGGCGGCAAGACAACAAGGAAGACTGGATGACTGCCACTGCTCAATCCACGGAACGTCAGTCGGGGGACAACCCTGAACATGACCGGGGGGAGGCCCACGAAGAGACGAGTCAACGACACACTCATGCCCCCCCTCAACCGAACACACACTCTCACCTACCTGATCACGGAGGTGTTGTTGGTGAACTGCGTGAAAGAGTGCAGAGTCCAGCTGGCGGTCGTCGTCAGATGGCCCGGTGATGGGTGCGCCAGGTGAGAGGTGCTGGGGACTGGGAGTGAGGGATGCCCACGGCGGAGGCGTGGAGGAGGCGGACGGTGTGAACGCTCTGTGCTGCATGTCCAGTGACCGTCGTGTGCCGTTTGATCAGGCCATAAGCCCCAACAAGGTCAGCGGGGGTGCGGCGTGTAGTGTCAACATTGTAAGACCCAAACTCATCAGTGAGATCGTCAGGTCCAGCTCGAATGAGGGCACGGACAGCCCGTGCCGACTCAGAATCGATTGGCACGAAAGGTGGAGCAGCTGAGGGGTTGGATTCATGGTAGTATTCCCAAAGCTGTTCCCCCTCTACCCACACACTGAAACGAACCTCCCAAGAATGGAATGTGAGATTGGAGGTGAAGTGGGATGGAGTAGAGTCAAAGTCGGGCTTGCGCTGTACTGATGGCCCAAATGCTTTGGCTGCAGTTGCGCCGGCGGCTGCGGTAACTACAAGCGGATCAAAGGAGGAAGAGCCAGTGGTGGCAGATGCCGAAGCGGGGGAGGTGGAGAATGCTGCAGCAATGCTGGCAGAGTGATTGCCGCGTAGTGTGGGTTGGAGACGATTAAGAACCAGGTCAGCAATGTGATCGGCGAAGGTCTCTTGGTCCGCCTGCTCAGCCCGCAGCTTCTCCTCGGCAACTCGCTCAGTAGTGAGAGCTGCCTGCAGCGCATTGTGCTCACGCTGAAGCTCAGCTTGCAGGCCTGTGTATTGGTCATCGTCAACTGGCATGTTGCCAGTGACGTGACTCTGCCGAGAAAATTTCGGCAGAGTTTCCTTTGCTCCAGTGGGCATGGGAAGTGTGTGGTAAGGGCGTTGGAAGTTTGCTGTAAGGCAACAACCTGGACGCACGAGCACGCCAATACATAACAGGCAAGGCGAGAGAGAGAGACCAAGAGAGCCCAAGCTCACCAGGCACGACGGTGTAGTGAGAACAGAGGTGGTAGAGCTGCATCAGCTGAGGAGGCGACGACTGCAACAGTAGCTAATGCGGAGACAATGAGGCAGGTTACACCTGTCAGTGCTGCAGCGGACAAGGTGGAGATGGCTGCAGCAGTCGAGATCAAGAACTATATGTGACGAGTCACTGAAGATGAAGAGGAGGACAGAGACGAAGCCTGTGCAGTGGAGATGTGGATAGAGTCAACTGCACTAGAGAGCGCTGTAGCTGCTACAGCTGCTGCTGATGCTACTGCGTCTGCTGCTGCGGCAATCTGAGTAGCTACGTTGACAGCAGCAGCTGCCAAGGGTCCCTGATCAACGGTAGCTACAGTGTAAGTGTCAATGGCTCTCCCTGTGGCAGTGGTGGCTGGTGCACGTGCGGCATGTGTAGTGGCTGAAAAAGTGGATGCCACAGCAGCACTAGACACAAGTGGAGCCCTCAAGGCTGCAAGAACATCAGGACGCGAAGAGGACGAGGACTCTGCAGCTGATAAGGCCAGAGATGCGGCACGACGCGAAGCAGGGGCTCTTGACGCTGCTGCCGTAGAGGGTGAGGCCGTGCCACGGGGAGCAGCACGGCGGCGTTGCTGGTGCGTCCTATGGGCAATGGGCAGGCTTACCGGAGAGTGGCGAGGTCGGTGGTCACGCTGTGGTGCCGTAGCTGGTTCGTTCTGCGCCGTCAGAGAGTCGTCGGCAGCTGACTGGCAACGGGCTGTGTAGTCCCTTGCGTCTGCCCACTCGTAGTGGTCAGCAAGGTCGTAGTCTTCATCGGGGTGATACCCCGGGCTGGTGCGACGGACCCGCGACCACACCTCCCTCTTCGCACGCTCCTCGTAGTACACGAACTCCTCGTCAATGCGGGCACGGTCCCACGTTGCTGTGGGCGACGTAGGGATAGGTTCGGTCACGGGTGGAGACGCCAGCGCGCCGAATGCAGGGCTGCCTGGAAGCAGCTTGAGTTGCTTGGGAGGGTGCGGGGGCAGGCCTCAGTTGCTAGGGTTGGCGCTGTTGCTGCAAGGACTATGATTGGAGTCCTGAGTGCAAGTGCGAAGTCCCGTGTGGCACGAGGCAGCTGGGTGCACTAGGAAGTGGCACCACGCAGAGTGGCGGTGCGACGGGTGATGCTCAAGCATCCGTCGTGCCTGCGGAGATTTGAAACAAAGCGGGAGTGAGCACGTCGTGAGTGGGGGAGAGGCAAACGACGGCTGAGGAGTGATGGTGCCGTCGTGCATGCGTCGGTCGAAGCCAGGAGTGAGCACGCCGTGAGTCACGGGTGCAGTGGCAGCGGCTGCACAGAACGGCTGCTGCTGCTGCAGTCTCAAGCTGCCGCAGTGGGGTTGTGGCTTGCGCGGGATCACCCGCCACTGAGGTGTGACCCGAAGAGGTCTCACAAGGTCTCAGGAAGCCGGGAGTGAGCACGCCGTGAGTCACGGGTGCAGTGGCAGCGGCTGCGCAGAACGGCTGCTGCTGCTGCTGCGATCTCAAGCTGCCGCAGCGGGGTTGTGGCTTGCGCGGGATCACCCGCCACTAAGGTGTGACCCGAAGAGGTCTCACGAGGTCTCAGGAAGCCGAGAGTGAGCACGCCGTGAGTCACGGGTGCAGTGGCAGCGGCTGCGTAGAACGGCTGCTACTTCTGCGATCTCAAGCTGCAACAGTGGGGTTGTGGCTTGCGCGGGATCACCCGCCACTAAGGTGTGACCCGAAGGTCTCACGAGGTCTCTGGAAGCCGAGAGTGAGCACGCCGTGAGTCACGGGTGCAGTGGTAGCGGCTGCGCAGAACGGCTGCTGCTGTTGCAACTTCAAGCTGCCGCAGTGGGATTGTGGCTTGCGCGGGATCACCCGCCACTTAGGTGTGGCCCGAAGAGGTTTCACGAGGTCTCAGGACTGTCGCGGCAGGGAGGGGTAGCCCTCCTGCTCTGATACCAGTAGGTAGCCTTGAATGCTAAGCTAGCAAGCAAGTAAGCAGCAAGCATGTAGCTGGCGACAGGTGGAACCATGGATCGGGGCAAGCTCAAAACTAGAGAGAGCAAGAGTGAACATAATTGAGTGAGTAACAAGTGAGCGAAGTGATAAGAGCCGGTTGACCGGTCCACCCACGCAAACCACTCGACGTGGGACCCGGCCGCCACCTAGGGATCAAACCTGGCCCTGGAGCGAGCGAGATCCAGGCGGTTTCTCACATGTCGATATAAACCAACATGTGGTCCCGAGGGATCAGCAACCCGGGGCACTACGCTAAAAGCATGCAAGAGTGCAGGAAATCTGTCATGCCACAATCATGCATGTCAGTAAATGTATCCCCATTTTGGCATGTGCCATCATCACTAAACTAAGACTTGTCATGAGTACAGCGTTGGTGCTGTGGTCACCATTCTGCAACTTGATGGTGTCACCACCACTGTGCGCCCCATGTTGCGTCACAGTCTTGCACCGATGAGCCTCAATCAAGATCAATCACCTGCAGTGGTGAGGTGTGTGTGTGCACGGAGACAAGAGGGCACTTGCGTGTGTCATGACCATAACTAACATTGGGAGCAGGGGTGTGCCGCGACAGATGGACTGCCGCATGCGGTGGCCGCTACTAGGAGTTCGGCATCCTGTGTGTACACAAATTCGCAATGTTGTTGGAAAACGGGATGACCCTAGATGGCTAAACCGACATAGACTATAGTGTTGCTGCATGGAAGTGCTATTATGGCCACCCATGCCTGGCGTGAACCTTAAGGTGTTGAAGCCAGCACCGCCTGAACCAGACTATGAGGGGGAGCCACTGTTGCCCGGGTGGCAGGCAGTAGGCGGCCGTGCAGTGGGACGCCCCCAAGGCAAACACAAGTGGCGGGGCGAACTGCTGCGTGCCAACCACATCTGTGGTCGCTGTGGCCAGAAGGGCCACCCAAAACGTCGGTGCACGAACCCACCCGCGCCAACGCCGATGCAAATGGCTACAGGATGCGTAGCTGAGCTGCCCACACAGCAGGTTGCTGTAGCCACTGCTACAGAAGATTCACCAAGAGGCATCATTGCTGCAGCTGATGTGGAAGCAGCAACTATCACACGTATTGCTATAGCCAGTAGAGGAGGCATGACGGAGGTGGACCCTCTAGACGGTGACCTAACTCATGAGCAGACCACAAATTGTGATGAACAGGGGGAAGAGGAGGATGAGGAGGAATATGAAGAGGATAGTGCAGGAGGGAGGGAGAACAATGAGGTCTTGGTCGCAAGACCCGCTCCTGTGGATGACCGCACATTTGTGTGGATAGACTTTGACACCTCAGACGAGGAGTACGACCCAGACGAAGAGGCCAAGAGGGCAAGGCATGAGGCAGAGGAGGCAGCTTTCCAGCATCAGCATGCCATGGCCCGCGAGCTCGTACCCGAGATTGGATTGCCTGACCTTGACCTTTTGTCTAACAGCGGAGCTCTCTGAATGTAATTTCTTCCTTACTCTCATAGTGTTACTCTTAGCATAGACATTACGTGTTGCAAACTCCATGACTTAACGTTGCTCTTTCACATAAACATCCTGACTAACTATCTTTGTTTGTATGCTTATAGGTACACAACATAGCTATCTTACTCATCCTTGTCCAAGCATCCTCAAGCAGAGGATCACGAAGGTCGAGAATGGGAGTTTCTGTTAGGGGGTGGTTTAGGTTGCAGCTCTTGACTGTGGGGGCGTGTGAACATGGTTAGCTATCACGTGGCCAACCAGAGGAAGTGTTCTATGATGCATTGGAGTGTGGAGATGCCTGTCCGTGTGCAGATTGTGATTTGATCCATTGGGTGCACAACTTGCCAGCGTATTTGCAAGAGTGGATCGTTTCATGTGATCTCTCTCCATTGTTTTACATGTGGAAACGAAGCATTACTACGTTGCCTCATTTCTACTTCCTATTCCTTGCAATTATTAATTATTTGTGCACTTTGACATGATAGGTAGTGGTGCTATCTATGAATGTTGGTCTGACACAGAGTTCCCGAAATGCATGCAACTGAATGAGCTAGTTAGCAAATAATGCAGAGTTTACTTGACTATTAGTGGTAATGTCATTGTGCAGACGTTGCAAAATACATGTAATTGGTACTTGTGTGTGATCGTGGGGGAAAAGGCCTTTCATAATCAGCAAACAAACGTTAGTTAATACTCAACCCCACACACTTTACACAATGAGAACTATTGTTACGCATTTGTGTTCAAGATGTGTTCTGTCACTAGGATAGAAAATGTTGCCAAAAAAGAGTACCTTTTACACTTGATGTAAAGTTAAAAAAAGCCTAGTCATATGTGTAGTAGCAATGTTATGATCAGAAACAATACAAATACACCATGCAAACGACACCAACACGCAAGTTATGTCCAAAAGTTTCTGTCCAAGCCACCTCCTCGTGTAAAGTATGAATGATTTTGCAGAATTCATGGCATAGTGTAACGGAGTATGGGTATTCTATACATTTTTTTGTGAAATTCTGTCATTGTAAGCCGAAAGGAAAGGGCCATGTACAGAAAAAAAGACGAAATCAAGGTTCACTACGACATTAGAAGGAGGGCGTTGTAGGAATAAAATCCTGAACACAAACTTACATGCCCCTCAAAAGAGGGGGCAAGATGGACATGAATTGCGTAAAAAACATCAACAGTAACATGCGCACAAGTCACTACGGACTCGGTGGCTCGCTTCATACCCACGGCTCCCATGGCTCAAGACAGCTGGGCGGCCTACTTCTTGGAATGGGCACCCCTAAGTTCCATGCCCTCTGTTCACGAGTCACAAGAGGGAGGACCCATGATGGTTCTTCATGGCCCAGTTGTATGTTGCATGCTCCATACTGCTCCCACTCCTCCTTCAATGCGGCCCATGCCCGATGAGCTGCCACAGGGTTCGCTACGGGAGTACCCATCCACATTGTGTCGGGCCATTCGGTCGTCCATTGGTGACCATGTCGATCCACCGTGTACTCATAGTTTGACAGTAGGTGTATACTTAACGAAATGGACTGACGGGAAAGCACTTTAAGTACACAAGATAGAACCTGTTCATAGTGCAAACCGGTACAAAAAACAGGTTGGACAGTCGAACTCTTGTTTTGTGAATGCCAGAGTTCGACACACAAACCCAGTCCAACTACTTGTCCTATGGTTTGGAATGTCCTGCTACAATGTCGGGCGAGCAGCATGTACCTGCCCGTGTCCACGTCAAAATGGGCTAAACACATCACACACTTGAGTGGGCCTTGGTCAACCGTGCAATGATGGCAACATGACGTAGTCCTGCGATGCACAGTCCCATATCCCCCCGGGGTGGGGCTACGTCGTCCCATTGGGCCGTCGTCCACTTTCGGCGCGGACTGCTGGAGTGGACCAGTCCGCTGCGGTGGAAAATATCACCAATGCCGCATCATACTGTGTCAACTTCACGAAACCTTAACATAGCATTTGCAACAACAAACCCGACATGCAAACCTACACAACAAAATTTCATATCACCATGTTGTCGACCTGCATCAGTAGGATCTTGTTATGTTCTTTGGGCGATGGTGTGCTCGTTGGGTGATGACGTACTGATGAGGCTCCGCCGACGTCGACATTCGTAAACCCAAACCCTCGACAATTTGTTAAAAGAACGAGGGCGATGTAGCCATTTTTAAAAAAAGGGGGCAAGTTGGGAAACTAAGAAAATTAGGGGCGAGCTAGCCATAGGTTTTTCCAATGGTGGTGACGTAGCCATTTTTCTCAGAACGGGAGCGTCTGAGACATGGTCAGCCAAAAATGGGGGCGATCAGGAGTTTAGCCGTAGAATAATGCTAGGGATGTTCTGGTTGGCTGATTTTTTGCGTAACAAGCCTCACAGAGCTGAGGTGAGGCTAGAACTGGGAGGGGTCTCGGTTGGTTGCTCATTCTTCATTCCTAATCAGTCATTGCTTCATTCCAGCTGCTTTCTGGCGTTTACTCTGGCGCGCGCAATTTTGAGTAACAAACTAGAGCTCTCAGACTTAGACTCTAGTACAGCAGACTAAGGGGGCAGACTCAGCAATGAATTTGGATTCCTCCACGTTGCATTAACAACACCACTATCCCAACCTGCGCACTAGCTAGTTCCTTTTTTGGTACCGTAGTGATTTTTGATTTTGCCTTGTAAAATATTTTTCAGGGTGTAGTCTTGATTCGCCCCCTCTTTGAATTAATTTAGGTTTTTATAATTGGGCGAAATAGGTCAGTTCTGTAGTTCTTAATTCGTCTGCTGAGGCCTATTTTTTTATTCACGGGTCCGGTTCGAACTCGAGCGAGCGTGACCTCTGACATGTTTCGGACATCCAAACTCGCAAACGGATTCACAACAACGGTCGACAGTGGCTCGTTGACCGTTGCACACGTGATTTCGTTTGCATCCTTCATGCCGGTTGGCTGCACGTCTGTCCCGTGTCGCTTGGCTGTGCGTGTCGCGATGCAGCGTAAAGGCAATGGACTTCCACGCCATCACAGATGCGCTGCAGAACAATGGCAACCCTACGCGCATTCTTCGACAAGGTTTTGCCTGAGGAACACCGCGAACGCCTGGCACGTGCGCTGGCAGCACCCGAGCCAGCAGCTCCTCCCAAGACCCGACGTGGGCCTGGGAGGCCCCGGAAGCATCCTTTAGTGCTTCCTCCTTCCCTCACTCCGTCCAAGGTGACTGTGCCCACCCAGGATGACGAGCAGCATGGCGACCCACACGAAAGCATCCACGAGCGTCTCCCACGCCGCAAGGGAAGACGCGTCATCTTCTTTGACGATGAGTCGGAGCCAGAAGAAGAGGCAGGAGCCGACGCAGACAACACGTCAACTGACGAGGCTGACCCGGTGCTGACGTGCAACAGTGAGGCTGGACCATCTGCTCCCGATGACAAACGAGAAGCTGTCGAACGCGCTGCGTTGGAGGCGCTGCTCGATGAACTCCAAGACGACGAGGTGGCCGACGCAGTGGCAGTTGTCGCTGATGCAATCACGGACGCGCTGCAGCTCCCGCCACAACCGCCATCTCCCGCCACCTCATCATCTACCGAGTCGAGTGCAAAGCGTGGTCGGTACATGGATTGGTATGGGCTGGGCCATGTGCCCATCATCCATGCCGTCGTCGTGCGCTCCAGGAGCATCGTCAAGGCGATTCATCACCTCCGTAGCACCTACCGCCTCCCACATCAGCCGTCTATCTACGAGAAGTTGGCACCATCCACGGTCCGTGGGTGGTACGAGCCGGGTTCAACACGGCTGCGGACCATCTATGTTCCCACCTTGAATCGCTCGCCGGAGACGCCCATCGAGGAAGCAGCAAAAAACGAGTCGTGCGTGCAGGGGAGCCTTGGACGCAAGTCCTACTTCTACGAGCACCCCGAACTCAAAAATGAAATCGTACGGTCGCTGATCCGCATGCGCGAAGCCGGCACACCGCTTTCAAGCATCACGATTCGAGAGAAAGTGCAGGCGATTTTGAGGGAGCGTGGCGTGACGTCGATCGACGGCAAGGATGTGACGCAGCTGTTTTGTCGCAGTTGGTGCCGCAAGTTCGTCGCGGACGAACTCGCATGGTCATGGTGGTGCGGTACAACAGCTTCGCAGAAGCTGCCATATGATTGGGAGCAACGAGCCGAATCCATGCTCAAGAGGGCCACGTTTCTCATCGGCGTGAACCGCATCCACGACTTCTTTTTCGTGAATGCGGATCACACCGGTGTGCACCTCGTTCCGGTGCCGAGGTACACCTACGCTCCGAAGGGGTCGGAGGAGGTGAGGGTGTGCGGGAAGGAGGACAAGCGACAGGTCACGGCCGTCATTGCATCTTCCCTCAATGGCGAGACACTACCGCTGCAGGTGATTTGGACTGGCAAGACAAATGCATGACATCCTCGGGGCGAGAACAGTGACTACGCGCTGCGCAACCTCGGATGGCACTTTACTCACACGCCCAACCATTGGGCGAGTGTGGAAACCACTAAGGAGTGGTTCCACATGATCCTCGAACCCTACTTTATCGACAAGTGCAAGAATCAGCGTCTCTCGCCGGAGCATGCACGCCTTCTGTTGATTCTTGATGCATGGTGTCCGCATGCTTCCGAGTCCTTCCGGTCATGGGTCGCAGAACGGTTCCCGTGGGTTGTGCTGTTGTACATCCCCGCGGGATGCACATCGAAGTTGCAGCCGGAGGACGTGGGTTTGCAGCGTCCATTCAAGGCAGAGGTGTCCACCGCGTACAGCTCGTGGGTGGGAGAGCGCCTGTCCGAGAGTGACAACATCAACCTCGGCATGCGCCACATAAAGGACGCCGCCGTCGGCTGGATGATGCGTGGGTGGGGCTACCTTCGCACGAACACCCAACTCGTCCGCAATGCATGGTCTGCGAGTGGCTTTACCAAGTGCTTCGAACCTTCTTTTGCGTCCGCCGCGGCTGCGGACTACTTGAAATTCATGTCCGAACCTGAGATGCAGGGATATGAGGATGATGACTTTGTTGCTTGATGTGAATCTGCCATGGTGCTAGTCTATTTCTTGTGTTGGCAAAACGTTCCTTGCTCTCTGTTCTCTCTCTCTCTCTCTCTCTCTCTCTCTCTCTCTCTCTCTCTCTCTCTCT
>SZWC01031191.1:1476-22965 GCA_023375785.1 Penium margaritaceum | reverse complement strand
GTGGGTGTGGGTTGGGTGTGGGTGTGGGTGTGGGTGTGGGTGTGGGTGTGGGTGTGGGTGTGGGTGTGGGTGTGGGTGTGGGTGTGGGTGTGGGTGTGCAGATGGGTAGCCAAATGCATTTCCAGGATTCTTCCGCATGGTCATCCACGTGCATGTGCACATGCACATGCACATGCACATGCACATGCACATGCATATGCACATGCACATGCACATGCACATGCACATGCACATGCACATCCACATCCACATCCACATCCACATCCACATACACATCCACATACACATGCATGCCAAGTGGGAACAACAACATTCAAAAGCTGAACCACAAACAGACAGAAGGGCATCATGCAATGGTCAAAGGAACCAAAAACCTTCTGATTCGTGTAAAACCCGAAGCCCTGAAGACCATACTCTGCCACTTTGCCACCTCACACCTGCAAAAGGTGTCCTAATGCAATCGCATTGGAGCTGTGGCGGCTGCGCTTGCCGCTCCCGCCTACTGCGCCACCCCTGCCGCCGCCGTCCACCCCCGCAGCAGCACTGGCAGCAGCGAGCGCAGCGGCAGACTGCGACATGTTGAGTGCCTTGGACCCCACCGCCGACAGCGGACCACCACTCAGCGCACCGCGCAGCAGCGGCGCCAACAGCTCCTCCTCATCCGCGTCTGGTACTCCTCTGCTCCCTCCTCGTCCTCCTCTTCTTCCCTTGCTCCCAGAATTCATGACCCCCTCAAATCCCCCGGGCGGAGCTTCCCCCAGAAGTTCTGCCATGGCGTCGTCGATGTGCACTCTTTCTTTGCGCTTGGGACTTGTGCTTGTTTTTGCGTTGGTGTTTGTGTTGGTGCCTCTTGCCCCCTTCGCGCTGCCCCTGCTGCTGCCGCCGCCTGCCTTGCCCCCCACGCCTCCTCCTCCTTCTGCGCCTCCCGCCGCACCGAAGCCCTTGCCGTCTCCCCCGCCGCCGCTGCTGCCGCGCCTGCGCGATCCAGCAGCTGCTGCTGCGACCACAGCAGGTCGGCGAGGCCTGGCAGCAGGAGTCTGCTGCGGCGGCAGTCGTAGGGAGAGGGGTGAAGCAGCAAGTCCTGGCTCCACGGCTCACACGGTCCCGGGTGGGCCCCAGAACAAGGATGACGTCAGAAGATGCACCTGCCGCATGCGCACGTGCAATTGCATGCGGTTGCGGATGTTTGTATGCGCCGTCGAACCTCTCTGGCTGGCCGCCAGGGAAGTCGGAGCCGAATGGGACGCAAGCTGTGTGGCGTGCGCCGCCGCAACGGAGGCTGAGGCCATGGCTGCCAGTAAACGCGAAGGCGCAGGGGAGGGCGACGGCGAGGATGTAAAAGCGCGGGGCAGTTCTGAGGTGCCGGCGGCAGGCGGGGGATGAGAGCAGAGCTGGAAGGCGCGAGAGGTGGTTCGTAGGTCGATGGTGGTGGTGGTTGTGGTGGTGGAGGTGGTGGTGGTGGGCGGGAGGCGGTATCGGGAGGCAGATGAGCGTGACTCGTTCAGCGGGCGCGAGAGGAGACGGAGGAGCGGGAATCGGCGCTGCTGGTGCTGCTGCGGCAGTGACAGTAGACGGCGCAGCATGACAAAGTGCGGCAGCGGCCACCTCGGTTGCGGGCAGTGCCACCTAATGGCCCGAGCCTACAGCTCAATGGCGACTACATAGCAGCCGTGGAGGTGCAATGTGACTACGGGCAAGAGAGGGCGGGGTGACGTGGAGTTCTTGTACTCTAGTTTAATCGTGAACATCATTACCGGAATCTGCGCGACGTGCGCGCAGATTCGGGTGCCATATCTTCACTAGTTCCACAACGTTTGCATCTCATCCGCACTCATTGCTCAAATCCACAACATTTGTAATGATCTGCAACGTTTTATTTCTTTCAAACTCGCGTTCCATGCCACTAGGTTGCAATGTCATCGTAATCTGCGTTGTTGCGTAACGTCATGTGAACATGGTATTATCCACAACGACTACGTAACAGAGCACGGATGCAACGTCTATCTCCATCCACGATGTTTTGTAACCTAGCAGCAAACGTAATGCCACCACGTTCGGCTAACGCCGTAGAAAACGAAGACATTCTTACGATCCACAACGTTATGTGGACGTTGCATGATGTTGCGGCGATAACACAGTTTCACCACGACTGGGAGTTGGTGCGGATTGTCCGAATAATGGGAGAATATCATGCCGGCGTCCGGTTTCTGCCCGCGAACTGAATTGACTAATTTATTCTTGTTCGTATGGATTTTTTTTGCAATTATTACTCCCCAATGATGCTATCGTAATTTAGCCGGAATTGCAATTGTTGTTTTGTCGCTTGTTCACTCTTACACAACGTAAAGGACAAATGGCTACTCTTTGTTTTTTCCCTAAACTTTACTACTTCGCTAAGATGAAACCTAGGCCAACATCATGGGAGTTAAGAGAGGAAACCTAAGGATGGTGATGGTATGAGAAGGTACAATATCATGTCGAAATCAATGTGAAAATAACATGGATTATGTTTTAAACACGTTTAAGGTTATAAAAAATGTTGTACTGTCTAAGAATACCGGAAACATTTTACAACTCATCGATCGTTTCCACTTGACCCCGATTCCATCGACTAAACTTGAACAGTGGGTGCTCACACAGCTCTAGGGTTTGGTGAAAAAAATACCATGGGGAATTTTTTAATGAAAACCACAATGTATTAGGCCTTGTTTAAGGCTACCTCAAACATTTTATGGCTCGTCCATCTGTTTCCGATTGACCCCGATTCTGTTGACCACACCGGATGAACAGTGGGTGCGCAAACAACTCGTGGGCTTGGTGAAAAGATACCATAGGTAAATTCATTAAATAAAAACCATACTGTATTAGGGCTTGCCTAGGGCTATCAAAAAAAATTTACGACTCGTTGATTCATTTCCGATTGACCTCGATTCCATCGACCACACCGGAAGAAAAGTGGGTGTGCACACAGCTCCTGCACTTTGTAAACAAATACCATAAAAACTTTTAATGAAAGAAAACCATAATAGATTAAGTCTTTTTAAGGGCTAAAATAAATATTTTACGTCTCATCGATCTGTTTTCGATTGACCCTCATTCTGTCGACCACACCGGAAGAGCAGTGGGTGCGCACATAGCTCCTGTGCTTGGTGAAGAAACACCATAGGAAGTTTTGTGCAACAAAAACCACACTGGATTAGGGCTCTCTTAGGGCTACCAGAAAAGTTTTACGTCTTGTCGATATGCCTCCATTGACCCCGATTCCGTCGACCACACCGGAAGATCAGTGGGTGCACACACAACTCCTAGGCTTTGTGAAAACATGCCATAGGAAAAACTATTGAATGAAGACCATAGTGTATTAGGGCTCGTTTAGGGCTACCAAAAACATTTTATGGGTTGTTGATCTGTTTTGAATTGACCCTGATCCGTCAACCACACCGGAAGAATAGTGGGTGCACACACAACTCGTGGGCGAAGTGAAGAAATGCCATAGAAAAATTGATTGAATGAAAAAACAGTGTTTTAGGGCTTGCCTAGGGCTACCAGAATCATGTTTTGGCTTGTCGATGTATTTTTGATTGACTCCAATTCCGTTGACCACACTAAAAGAAAAGTGGGTGCGGACACATCTCTCAGGCTTGGTGAAAAAATACCATAAGGGATTCTATTCAACAAAAACCACATTGTATTAGGGCTTGCCCAGAGCTACCAGAAACATTTTAGAACTTGTCGATCCATTTTCAATCGACCCTGATTCCGTCGACCACACCGGAAGAACAGTTGGTGTGCACACAGCTCCTCGGCTTGGTGAAAGAATATCATAGGGAAATGTATTAAATGAAAAATACAGTCGATTAGGGCTTCTCTAGTGGTACTAGAAATATTTTACAACTTTTTGATCTGTTTCTGATTCATCCCGATTTGTTCACCACATTGGAAGAACAGTGGGTGCGCACAAAGCTCCTAGGCATAGTGAAAAAATACCATGAGGAAATTCATTGAATGAAAGCCACAGTGTATGAGGGCTTGCTTATGGCTACGAGAAACTTTTTAGGGCTCGTTGATCTGTTTATGATTGACCTCAATTCCGTTGCCCACACCAGAAGAACAGTGGTTCGGCACACACCTATGGGATTTGTGAAGAAATACCATAAGGAAATATATTGAATGAAAACCACAATGTGTCAGGGCTTGTCTAAGGCTACCTAAAATATGTTGGGGCTTGTCAATCTGTTTTCGATTGACAATATTCCAGCCGTTCCCCGTCTCATTTACCCAGGTTCCGTTCATTATTTAACAATGTGCTCCTTTACGCATGCTATGGCATCTCATGCAGAAGTGAACCTGTTTAATTTGTTTTCATGTATTTCTGAAACACGGGTTGCTGGTTATTCCATAGCGTTCACTTCATTCCATAAGGACAAATGAAAATTTAGGTCTCCACCACAACGTTGAAGGTCTTCCTCGCAGATGAACATTTCCACATCCGTTTCTTCTACAAAGTTAACATGTTTTCGCACGATTGAATGAATTCCGCGTTGAGTGCTGTTTCCACAAAACACTTTCTGCAATGTTTGCATTACACGTAATGTTCGTGTTCATCCCCCTTGTTAGCCGTTCTTGTCGATGATACGTAAGCAAGCATTCCATTTGTTTTGTAAGGTTCATGTCTCTCCACGAAGTCAAAGTGTTTTCGGGCGGATCGCCTTCCACATCAGTCACTATTGTAAAGTTCATAACTTTCCGCACAGTTGAACTATTTGCGCTCCGGCGATCATATCCACAAAGACACCTTCTGCACCGTTTGCACAATAATTGACAATCGTGTTCATCCCCCTTCATAGGCGTTCTTGTCCAAGATACATACACAAGCATTCCATTCATGTTGCAATGTTTATGTCTTTCCACGAAGATAAAGTATTTCCGCGCGGTTCAACTTTTCCACATCGGTCTCTTCTACAAAGTAAACGGTCTTCCGCACGGTTGACCCGTTTCTGCGCCGATGGTCGTTTCCACGAAGACACTTTCCACAACACGAGTATTACACGTACTGTTGTGTTCGTCACTCTAGTTAGGCGTTCATGCTGACGATACGCAAGCAAGCATTCCATTTGTTCTGCAACGTTGATAACTTTCCACAAAGATAAAGTGTTTCCGTGTAGTTCGACTTTTCCACATCAGCACCTTCTACGAAGTTAACAGTTTTCTACACGATAGAACTCATTTCGCGTCGAGGACCATTTCCACCAAGACACTTTCACGTTTTATATTTTTCCATGTAGTTGAAGTGATTTCGTGCTTATTAACGTTTCTACATCAATCTCTTTTGCAACGTTGACGACTTTCTACACGGTTGACTTATTTATGCGTCGATGACAGTTCCCACAAAGAATCATTTTGCACCGTTTGCACAATACGTAACAATTGTTTGTATCTCCCTTGTTATGGGTTTTTGTCGATGTTTAGTTAGAGAGCAACGTTCCCGTGTTTCTAGGAAGATGATGTGATTCCACGCTGTTAAGGTTTTTGGCAAAGTTCAACTTGCTCCACGAAGTTCTGCTTGCTCCACAAAGTTTAGCTCGCTCTGCACTGATTACATTTTTCTGTCACGATGACCATTTCCACAAAGTTCATATGGGGATGGCCTCAACAAATTTTTCACGTTCCGTCGCAACATCCACGACGTCGAAGCCTTTTGCGCTAAGACAAGTCCACGCTGTGTCGTTGCTACGTCATACATCCGCTTTGTTCTACGATTTTTGCACCACTCCATAGTTCTGTGCCACAACAGTGTCTTCCCGGAGCATATATGCCTTTGTAGAACGTGTAAGGTTTCTTGCGCCGGCGGCTACCGACTTGGACAAGTGTTTCCACAAGAGTAGAGAATGTTGACAAGGTATACCTAGCACTACCCTTCCGCCATGGGTGTGAACTTCATTGTAGAATTCGTGACAATCTCCAAGCATATAGAGTGGTGGTTCCCCAAACTTGTTTTCCCTTCCAAGGACACTCTAGACTACAGGCTCTCCTCTCCCCACCATTACCTCCTTTTCTCCTCCCCCATTAGGCTCAACTTGAATGTAGAGTTTGGCCATCTCCAGGCATATACAATGGAGGTTGCCCTCAAGCTTTTCTTCCCTTCCAAGGACACTCCAAACTGCGGGTTTTTCTCTTTCCATCATTACCACCTTCCCCCAGTACCCCCTCTTCTCCTCTTTCCAATGTCTCTCCATGTTTTAATTTCTCCATGTTTCTACTCCATGTTTTCAATGTTTTCTTCTCTCCTTCCTTTGTGTGGAACTTCTAGAAATCCTTGTGGTAGTCAACCGTACATTTGTCTTGTCATGGCATGAGTCTCTCCTCCTACCCCTCTCCATGATTCCCCATGGATTTCTGGACCCCTCCATGTAATCTTGGCCCAATTGTTCTCTCCTATGTTATTGTTATGTGTCCTTTGAACTTTGCAGATGCGGCCCCCACCTCCGCGTCCACGTGTGCCTAAAGCTCTGTCCCGTGTTTGATGGCGAGTGGATATGTGCATCACTGCAGACAACTCTTCAGGACTACTCGTGCGTTGTCATATTTGCAATGAAACCAGAAAGAAGTGGAACTTCAAATGTCTTGTTTACACTTTTAAAAATGCGCGGAATCTTCTCCCCCTCAAGGTTTTGTGAAAGGACGTTGTACACTGGACACGAATGAGGAAGCCGTCATTGTCAGAAATGGAGGACTATGAGTATGCCCAGACAAGGGTTGCAAAGGGAGACACAAGACTGCACGTCGTTAGCATGATGGTGAATCGAGACTGGACAATGCTACTAGATCCATACGCTGGTATTGTCGAGGTGAGTGCCATTTAATTTCTTAGCTCTTTCTCATTCTCTATTGGTTGCAAAATAAAATCATGTATTGAAAGAAGACATGTTGTTGCATTAAGGTGTGTTTTCATGAAGTTGAAGATCTCTAACTCTAAGAGTCGTTCCATATGTAATGAGGAGAGAGACTCGTGGACCCAAGACCCACACCTCCTTCGCCTTCATCTCCTACCCCAACGCTCTTTGAAGCATTTTATGCTGTGTTCAGGGCTGTTGGGATCCCCATAGGTCCAAAAGCCACAGGAATGGAGCTATTAGTCAAGGCAATGGAGGAGTGGCAGGAAGCCATACTTCAAATGATGGGGCCTCTGCTGGTGAAGCACTTCATCAAGAACCGATCTCCTCACGTGTCGTGGACCCGTCGCCGCAACATCGACCGCCCAGAAGAGGACATTTTAACTACGTTGTATTGTAAGTTGAAATGAAATGCAAAGCATGCTATGTCGCTATACATGAGAGAATGAACTGATTGCTATTTTCTTTTGTTATTAAATTGCAGACACCAAGTGTTGCAAGAATCCATCTGTTCTAGAACCTCCCCCATTATGTCTTTGAGGAGCGACACTTGCGACGAAGAAAGTTGACAAAGTTGTTGGACAAAGGACAAAATACAACAACTGTCTCTCAGAAACTTCTGAACGATCTGGAGAATTTCAAGGAAACAAACTTGATTCAGCGAGTTGGGACTTCATGTGCATTGTTACCAGACTTGGACCATAATGCCATGCCTTCCCCTACCAAGTCCTCTTGCTCAGTATGTGATGCCTGTGAATGTGTGGAAACAATGGGGTGGAGGAGTTGCATGCACAGGCAATAAAGCTCAGAAGGAGTGTGTTCATATGATTTGGGTAAAAGATAACTTGTGTGAACCCCTCATTGACAGTTGCTTTGAGCAAGATGTGGTGGTGGAGGTGACTGTGTCGCAGGACGAGAACCCTTGCTTCTCCATACTTGATGCTGGCGCTTCAAAGAAGGGGGCAAGGGTAGTAGGATTGGGATTGATGGAGGGGGACATCGAAGGAGAATTCCATTATTCATGTCATAATGGAGGTGGAAAATGTGAGAAACATTTGACTTTGTTTCAAGCACAAAAGGATGACTGTGCGGAGTGGGTTGTGCCCCCCTTGTTTGAAGAGGAGCGAGCACCACGCATTTTGTTGGTGGAAAAGGAGGCATGTGTTTGTTTGACTTTTGAGGAAGTAGGGTGTGCGGAGGAGGGGCATGTGCACAAAGAGTGGACAGTATGTCAGTGGTCACGTGTACGTTCATTCCAACGGGTGGATGTGTACAAGAGTCTTCATCCTTCAAGGGGAGGAAACATGGGATATGTGAACCTTTTGGCGGCAATGGCCTAAGTCGACGACTTTGTTTTGAATGCACCAACCCCAACAAAGCCTGAATGTCCATGTGGTCATCAATGGATGAAGGATTCAAGACCTATCAAGCTTCATGAGACATCTAGTTCGTCAAAGTTTGTAATTTCATTGAATGAAGGTTTTATCGTTACCTGGTTGAGGTACACATCAACGTAACATGGTGTATGTTACATCTCTGTAATCATTGTAGATGAACATCAACTTTTACCGCACGGTGTTGTGCAAGTGCATTGTGTTTCATGACGAGGAGAAGAGGGTACATTCATCTTTTCTACGGAAACGATGTTCACCCATGCGACACCTCCTTAAGTGCTTACCTTTTCTTGCAATGGGACATCACTATCTTCCATTTATGAGTCGTTGAAGTTTTTCTCAAAGGCTACAATGGACCTGAAATTTTCATGTAGAACAATGTTGGGAAAGGCGATGCTAACATTAGTCCGCCTCATACAGGTGGAAGGTCTTGCAACGTACTGTAGTCAATGTGGCAGACACCAGAAGATGCTCATATGTGATGGTACACCATTGACCAACCGCAATGGAGACCAAGTTGAATGACCGTACTTCACGTAATCTGTTTCTGGCTATGTTGTGCCCAAGAAAGATTTTCCGAGATGTGTTGTGACAAATGTATCCGTTAGAAGGCTCTTGAGTCGCTTTTTGCATAAGCGAAAGGAAAGAGATGTGCTCCTTCAAAGAGACTACGATATATTGAAGAGCAAACTTCTTGCCTATGGAGCATCCAACGTGTGAGAGCTTGTCCAGTTGGCAACAACAGAGTTACCCGTCCCTCGTTCGGTAACGAATGAGTGATGCTGAGGGATAGATGTTTGTTGAACATTTGTAACAATGATGATGATATTATAAGTGTAACATATAATCATCATATCGAAGCAATGTTTTATGGCAAGCAAGTCATACGACACCGTTTTGTACACCTTGGACACATGGGGTGTGGACACATGTCTCATCCATGGTGAAGCATACGAAGATTTGAAGACCTTCATGCACACTTTTGAAGACATGACTGTGACAAAGTGGGAGAACGTCATTGAACACATGCCCATTGTGGCCATGGTCATTGACCATCACATCAAGATAACACTTGTGCAACATTCCAAGCTCGATCAACGTGTGTGGTCGTTTGTAAGGGAGACTTTGCCGAGTGTGCTTTCAAACGTCCTCCAACAAATGATTCTTCAGTATGATACGACCGTGATGGTGGTACATTCATTTACTTGCAAACATTGTTGTCCAAATTTGACATTTTATATTCAAGGCTGAAATTTGAATTAATGTCCATAAGTTAATGGGATGTATAATTGTAGGCACGAGAAGACACTGTCGATGTGAAAGGGCGTGTTCAAGAAGTGAAAACAGCTTGCTACCCACATTGGGAGGTGCAAAGGATGAGACCACAGTTTCCACATCTTGAGAATGAAGATGGAAAAAGTCTGCATGCAAAAGACGACTTGAAGTGTGATGCAAACGACTCTACAAGTGATGAGGCGGGTCATCGCACCACTGGCATCTTCATGGTCGTGTGTCCTCATCTCATCATTTATGGATTCCATGTCATGGTCATTGGTGAATCTCCAAATGATTTCTTCACCATGCTATTGACACGCTTTGACAAGGACAACCATCCATAATTCATTTTCTATGACAATGCGTTTAAATTGCACACATATTGCCGAGGTCAATGTCCCCACCTTCTCAAGACAATAAGATTCTTATGTGATTGATTTCACTTCGGCCACATGCAGAATGCGAAGCATACCTTCTCTCCAGCGTTTAGCCTTGACATGTATAGCCACCTCTCATGCATGTTTTTATATCCATGCATTTTTTATGTTTTCAGCACGTTTCTTTTGCGGTTTTGTGACACTCATCTTTGAATTGTGTCTTGTAGGAGTGAACACATTGGCAAATGAACAAGTGAATCGATTCATCTAACGATTTACTCTCCCAACGCTGATGTATAGGATGGACAACATGATGGAGATGAATCGATTGATCTTTGCTTACTAGAACTTCTTGAAGAACAAGGATAAAATCTACCGTTTTATCCCTGACTCTGAGGTAGATGAATTTGTGCGAAATACTTGAAATGTTGATCTTCGTCATGATGACTAACTTCTGACGATACGTAATTTTCAAAGCCTCTTCCCAAATGATATTCTGACAATGTTTGCTTTCAAAATATTGAATAAGTACGACAAATGTTGAATGCAGACAAACACCAAATTCATTACAAACTGTTGCAACGAACCAATTAACAAAGACATTCATGTTCTACCTACATGTATTATATGCTATGAAGTGGAACGTTAACAACATAATGGAGCTAATGTACAACGTGAGTTGAGTGGGTTTTGGAGCTGTACATTATACGTTATGAGAAAATGGAACTTATTCGACTGTGCACAAGTTGCGCAAACAACAGCTCCTGAATGGAGCATGTGTACAAGTATATATATATAGCTACACGTCGGATGTACACCAACCAATGTACAATGTTTGTTGAGTGGGTAGACTCCTATGTTTGCTGTAGGTGGATACGTGGGTTGGTTGTACTCACATATGAGTGGGTGTACTCATATGAGTACACCCACTCTGTGGGTGGGTGTACTTACATCGACAGAACTCAACCAGTATTTCCACCCTTGGTGGGTTGTACCCACATATGAGTGAGTGTACTCATATGTTGCAACTTGTACATTAGACGTGGGTTAAGTGGGTTATGCAACAAGGTTATGGAGCTGGGTTCAACCACTAGTTGAAACTCATATGTTGGTGGTACATTTGACTCTATTAGCTTCAACGTTCTGGGAAATCTAACTTGTCAACTGTGCACAAGTTGCACTAACACCACCTCCTGAATACAAGTTAGTATTTTGTATGTTGGCTGTGTTACTGCTTCTTGTTTTCCTGATAAGGTGCACTTGTTAGAGTTAGTTTCGATTAACTTGTACACAACTATGGTACACGAGGTTATAGGTTCACTGGAAAACGACTATGTTACAAGCTGCACAAGAAAACTACTGTGTTACACTAGGTACACACTAATTTTGCAACGCATATGACTTGTGCAACTTCCATCTATTTTAAGTATTTGGTAAGCATCTAGGGTACAAATTGATCACTTATCAATATCATTTCATCATGGATGGTTTGACAGATATGAACAAATTGTCTTCTGTAAGCCTTTGCCTGACTAACCGACTATACCATACATTGATGATGAAGTTTGTATCAACATTGACAGTCCGCATCTCCACCGGTGCAAACTTCAATCATCACCCTACTTCTTCCGCCCTTTCAATCATCACCCTTCTTCTTCCGCCCTCTCTTTAACGTCTTCTCTTCATGTAGAGGCAGATTCTGTCGAGTTCTTGCCGCAATGGGTGTGGCACTAACCGCCTTCCCTGCATTTCAATGAACATTTGTCAGTTACTGATGAAAAGTTGACAAAACTTGGAATTGACAGAAGTTAGAATTGAGAGATACTTGTACTTACTCTTTGCAAGAACTGTTGGTTGCTTGCGTTAGCTTCATCTGCTTTCATTGTCCCCATGGCTTTAGCTGTATCTTTGACAAGTTTGAATACTGCCTGCAAAATGAAAGAGCAAAGTATCTATGTTGCAAAAGACAGCTTTCTTAAAAACCGACATCAACACATGTTCACATTGTATGAATCTCACCTTGGCCTTCTCTGTGTTCTCCACCCACTTTCTTGCCCACTGCTCACTCAGCATCGGATCTGCATCAAATAAAACATTGTTTTGAGAACATATCCAAATTATTGACATAAATGTTGGACAATAAATTTGTGACTTACCTTTGTTCATGAGATGCCTACCCCGAGATAGGATCCACCTCATACCTTTCGTCTACGCTTTGATATTCGAAGCTAGCTGGTTAAAAGCATGGTTGGCATCTTGAACAATGTCATCCATCTCCTTGAAAGGGTCTTCACAGATGTCAAAAGGTATATTCACCAGCAGTTGATCATCCGATCTCTGTTTACCAGCACATTCAGGATAGTCTTCCACAGAAAGTGTCTCTTTTGGCGCGGAGTTGGAGTAAAACATCCGGTTCACAAAATCTTGCACAACCTGCAAACGATGGCAGAAATTCATTAGTGTTCATTTTTGGATTGGAGAACAAGAAAAAAATGAGGGTAAGCTCTTACCACGTTGTCAGGCTAACGAGGAACGCTGACGCGTGAGGCGTTGCCCCGTTCATCTGTTTGCATCGTGTTGTGGGGAGCATCTCCCTTCCCTGATCCATCCTGTTCTCCATACCCTTTCTGTTCACTAGCCCCACCCTTTCCATTCAAACCGATCAGCTCACCTTCTGCACCTTTTGCACTTGTTCTACTTGGGCCATTCAACCCACCAAGCCCGCCCGGTCCACCTAGAACGTTCAGCTCGGCCCAAAAGATTCATCCGGTTCAATTGTGCCATTCAGTAAACCAGTCATGTTTAACACTCCCATCCCATCAGACTTGTCAGATTTGTCCCCAAGACCATTCACATGAACTGCCTAAAACATTCTAGTCGTACCTGCTGCACCAATCAAAGAAGGCATACCGGCTGCGACGGTTGTGGAGTCAATCGCGAGAGACGTGGACATCGGGTCGGTTGCACTTGTCGATTGACTCATCCTGACAGGCCGGGCAGGACACTCTTCCATAGACCCAACATCACTACCGGTCCCACCAGAGCAGGACATTCTGACAGCTCCGCCATCCAAACTAGTCCCGACAGCCTCGGCTGAACCAACAGTGGCATCAATTTCAACAATACCACCAATCCCAGCAGCTCCGGTGGTCCCAGAAACCGTAGCAATCCCAATAGCGATGCTGGACGATGCTTCCTTGACGTTACGAACTGCCCCACCGATGCCATCTACCCTGTCAAAACCATCCAACTTGGCCGTCCGACCTTCCCCGTTCGCCCCAAGAGCTCCACCAATACCAGTAGCCACACCATTTCCACCCGTACAACCACCAGTTACATCAGAAGTTCCGGTTTCACCAGTTCCACCAACAATTAGGAAAACACCAGTTTCGCCACTAGTTCCAACCATTCAAGCCGATCGTTGGAGTATGCGTGATCTTTCAATTTTTGTTGTTCTTCAAGTTCTTACTTAAGTTGCTCTTCTTTCTTTTCCATGTTTTGCTGTTCAAGCAATAGTGCTGGTATCAGCACTCCCAACACTGCTGGAGTTACTGTCAAGAGTCAATGCAACAGTAGCGGTGGCAGCTGTGCAAATCACACGATTTTGTCTTTTGCCTGAAAGGAACTGAACATCTTCATCATCATGGGAATCAGCTTTGATGGCATCGTCTTACAAAGAAAAATATTTTTTTGTTTACAAATTCTTTGGGTTGAACTTTAGAAATGCAAAAACGACATCACATCGAGCCTTACCTCCGAGTTTCCTAAGTCATAATCCGCAATTCTGACCCTGTTGCTCCTAAGAATCTTTCTTTGAATCTTTTTAAGCATTTACATGAAGTTTGGTATTGAAACAATGTTAGAAGCAAAAATGAATTGAACACGAATAAACAGAAACATACGACCAAAGACTTATCGGCTGCTTCCATCTTTTGAAGTGGCTGACCACTTCATAGTTCAGATAGGAACGGTAAGTGGGCATGGTAATGTCTTTTCCTTCTTCCACATCGTCTTGAATGAGGAAGTCACAGAGTTTCGATTCAAGCTTCTTTCACGGGTTGAGCATAACCCATGGGAGTGTGAAGAAGGCTTCGTCGTCAATTGTAATAGTCGGCAACAAAGCCTCTTTGCCCTCCTTCACACCTCGAATGAGATGCTATTCTCAGTGAACTTGTTTAAACAACCACAGAGTTGATGGAATGACCCTCTCCAACTTCAGCATGTCCATCCACGTTTCGGAGTTTTCACCACATATACAAAACGACACAACTTTCTTCACGCTTCTCTAGCGAGCGTAACCAATGCAAAAGGATTTTCCTTGGTGCTTCTATACCCAGACATCAGCTTTACTAGCCACTTGGATTAAGTCCACATATTCCACAGTTTACGTTAGAGCAGCTTGTTTTCCTACAATCCATATCTAAAAGCTTAAAATTCAGATTCACATACCAAGACTGTGGTCCACGAAGTTGTTGCTCATGTTCAGTTGGGGACGTTGGGCCAGTTGTCCACGTGAAAATTGCCCATGCTGGCCACCGGCGCAAGCATTCAGCAACGAAATCGACGGAACTGGTTCACTACCGAGAACGTTATGCTGCGTTCCAAGAATTGGCGGACAAAAAGCTATGACAGCATTCAATGGCACTACAGTCGACCGAAAGCAAGAGTTCAACAAGGACGTGGCAACCTGAGGAGTGACCGCGAAGGGGGACAGTGGGGCAGCCCCAAACTGCTGGCGTGGATCTGAAGTGCTCGGCGCAGGTGGAACATAGAACTGCAAGTACACTACGCTATTCGCCAGAAACGATTGTTGTGGAACAATCAAGAAAATAGACGATTGTAGCTAAGGGACTTGACTTCCTGTAGAGCTACCCCGGTCGGCGTCATCCTTTTGAGGAGAGAATGCCAATGTTGCTGACTGCTGAAACATCACTACGACTAAGTCCAAGCACGCTAAAGCATGCTTCGAGCGGAAACTTAAATTGAAGTAATGGTGCACATTAAAAAACTAGCACAGGCAAGGACAGAAATAACCTTGTGCGGAGTGAGTCCTTGAGTGCGGCACTGCTCTGACGATTGGGACTCGTCTTTGCGGAACTGCTATGTAGCACATTGTCCGGAAAGACATCAATTACATTTGAAAACAAGCTACCAAGCGGAGTCGCACTATCAAAGTAGCATTTCATCGTCTTAGCGGAAGCGCTACCGTCTTGTTGGATGTGCTTTTGCAGTGATGACAACGATGACGTGGAAAAGTTCATGCATCGTGTTTGCATTGTTGATGCTACGGATAAAAAAATGCAGTCCGCGCGGAAGCACGTTATCGTTGCGAAAATTGGTCGTCATGGCGGAACATCTTGTTGCGTAAGAATACTTTCCTAGCGGAAGCGCGTCGTCTTTGTGACACTCTGTGACATCGCAATAGAGAATTGATGGGCTAAACCTTACATGGAGTGCCTTCGTGCAGACGACAATAGGTATGAAAAAGTGACATCTTCGCGGCACCGCATCGTCCTTGCAGAACCAAGACGTCTTTGTGGAATGTTTTTGTGTTGCAAAACGCTACCTTACTGGAAGCGTGTTGTCCGCAAATCTTCTGTCATCGAAACAACATGATGTTCTCTTAGCAAAAGCGCTATTATCTTGGTGGATGTGCTTTTTGAGCAATGGCAATGATGACATGGATAAGTTCATGCATCGTGTTCGCGTTGTTGATGCTACGATTCAGAAAAAACTATGCACACAGCGCGTTGTCCGTGCAGAAACCGGTCGTCATGGTGGAACGTCTCGTTGTGTAACAATGCTTTCCTACTTGAACCGTGTCGTCTTCTTGACACTTCGCAACGTCACAGCAGCCAATTGATGGGCTGAACCGTACATGCATTGCCTTTGCGTTGACGACATTACATTTAAAGAATCGTCGTTCTCATGGAGGTGCATTATCCTTGCAGAACTAAGATGTCTGTGTTCAAACTCGCTATGTGGCAGGACACAGCCTTACGTGAAGCGTGCCGTTTGTGCGTATATTTTGTCATCAGAGCAGCATTACATTGTTTTAGCGGAAGCGCTACTATCTTGGTGGATTTGCTTCCACAGCAACAAGAACGATGATGCAAAAAGATCATGCATTGTGTTTGCGTTGTTCATGTTATAAAAAAAAACACAGTCTACACGGAAGCGCGTTGTCGGTGCGGAGATCGGTTGTCATGGCGGAATGTCTCGTCGTGGCGGCTCGTCTTGTTTTGACACTCCGTGAGGTATGCATGCAACGTCTTCGCGCAGACGGTAGTATTTGTGAAGATGTTTTGTCCTCGCGGAGACGCGTTATACTTGTAGATCTAGGATGTTTATGTGGATACACGCTAGGTGCAACTTTTTCGTGAGGTTGCGACATGTTTGACACATCGCGTTGTCGCAGTAGAATGCTTGAACATGGTGCAGACATTGTCTTGTCGGTGTAGAATTTTCTTCGTTTTAGCTGAAACAGTTTTTGCCGTGTTGACGTGTCAAAGGAAAACATGGCATCCTCAAGGAACTTTGTCGTCTTCACAAAAACTAAGTGTCGTGGCAGATACCACAGTATTACAACCTTGTCGTCCTACATTTGGCTTGGAAGGAAGGCGAAGTCTTTGCGAAATTCACTGGTCTTTGTGGAAAATTTTTGTCGTGTGAGCAAACACATCATCGTTGCGGATGCCTATGTACCGAGTCCTAGGCGTCCTGCCGAATATTGTTCGTTGTCGGGAATATGGTGAGGTCGTGCCGGAATGTGGACGTCTTTATGGAAATTGCGTGTCAATACATTGCACTCTTCAGAGAAAGGTTGTTGCTCGTTCTTTGTCGACATGCATGAAGTTTTCCACTGCAGCAAAAAGCGAATTACATCTGTAGATTGAGATCCAACGCTTCACATCATCGAAAGTCACTGAACCTCTTGGGTTCAGTGTAAAACGTATCGCCCTTTGCTTTCAAACTCAAATGTATGACATGATTTTCACTGGCATGATAGGTTGTTGCTAAACTTCTTGCATGTAACCTATAGTACCAACAAATTTTCCGTGCTTTTCCTTTTGTCCGTCGCAAGTAACAAAGGGCTTCTCCGCACAATGATATTCGGTTGTTGCATTTTTTTGGAAGAATATTTGCATTGTTGAAGATGCAAAATGATCACATGCATCATTAGTCCAACTGACAGCGATCCTTTGCCAAGTTTCCATTTGGCTTCTTCTTCCCCTCGAGACAGTCGTTATATCTGACCTTGCCTTTCGCGCTAAGAAATTTCTGGCCGCTAGCGTGCCTCGCCGGCAAGGCAGTTGCTTCACGATTGTCCGCCTTGCTCATGTATCGACGAGAGGAGGGCAAACGCGTAGCACTACTGACGAGCGCGGCTGCATCAGGCGGATGATTTACGTCGGGCGCAATAGCGTACATATGAACAAGAAGGAGCATTTGTGTCTACCTTATCAACGAGTCGACTATGATGACATCCATATCTAGAAGCCTAAACCTTCAACATGCCGGACAAAAAACGAAGTGGGGATTGCGTTATTATTGTCCATTGCTATCCAAAAAGCTTGAAATTAACATCTTGATATCCAATAAACGAATAAAATTAATATTAAATCCATAATATGAGAACAAACATTGAAGTGGGTGATTTGTCATTAGTTTCAAGTCATAAACAACTTCCTTCCAAACACTTGGAAATTCATTGTGAGACTGGCATCGCCACCAACTGTGTGGCTTTGGTGAATGTGATAAGGATTATCATGAGTTAGAAATGATTGATTTCCCAAATTATTTTACGAGAAATGTATCGTTTCGACATATACTTTGTTTCTAGACTTGCTCAATAGTGGGTAATATTTTCCAACCGCAAAGTTTTGAGTTATTTAGTATGCTAAATCTAATTTTAATTTCATTTGAAATGGAAAGAGGCATTTTTCTCGGATTTGGCATGATGTTCCCTGTTTGTCACGTATAAACATCAGTGGACACTTTGTATTCATGTCGACCAATGCCAAACTCGCCCAGATTTCCAATTTTTACCAATGGTTTGAATTCAAAGTGGAGAATAATGTGTCCACTCCCACGATGCCATTGTCTGACCAATGGGGGCAAGCGATAGAAGTACCTCCTGCCACGTGTGACACATTTCATGTTGCTAGCTATTTGTTAATGACATGCATGTGAATTGTCTCAGATATGGTCGTGAGCACACCCCTCACCAAATTTCTGTTGCTACTCAAACGTCTCTTGCAAGGGAGGGATGATAGTTCCTCATGGTTCGTAGTGAGCGCATGGGTTAGACCCATTGTTGGTGACATGGAAGCAAGGGCCATGGAGAGAGACTCTACCACACCCTGTAAGATGAAAAAAAATTTCTCTCTTTGTGATCATATACACACTTTAGGCAACATGAGCTATAACCTATTGGTGCATGTCTCCACATGTTGGATCGTGACTCCACCATTTGTGAGTGATTTTCCACTTCAAAATGCGATAATTATAGTCTCTTCATCCCATGGATCCTGAGTCCCTATAGACAAAGAGGACTTGGAGCTTAAATATCGAGCTCATTCATTAAACAATTCTCTTAAGAAAGTGATTGATTACACTCTTTCATATGTTGTTCATGTCATTAACTTAGTACTTGTGTCCATGGTTTTTGTACGTGGCATTTGCATTGTGCCCTTGTATCTGTTCAAATTTTTCTTTTTCACCTCAAATGTTTAGTTTCTTCTTAGGGTGAGGCCACGGGTTTAGGCCCAAAACACAAGAGGAAGGCCGATGGCTTCCTCCGTGAAATGGAGCTCCCCAACATGAGGGAGGTGCATGCTACTGTGAACGACTTTGCCATCGCCAACCACATAAAGTTCCAATGGTTAGGTTAGAATGATCGGTTTTGAGCTGGTTTTGGGAATTATAAGAATAATGAGTGTCCATGATTGGTGAAATCCCATGTCAACACTCGCGAAGGGTCAAATATTTGTATAGTTTGTTGTTGAAGTGCTACCTTATGGGTAGCGTGTTGAGGTGGTGGTGGACAAAGGACCGGGAAAAGATGTCGACAAGAGCATCTTCTGCATTACCAAGGTAAGGAGTCCATGCGGGGCCCACCGTACATGCATGGGGCTTCTTCCTTGTGTATTCTCGAGAGATAGGTCACCGTTGCTATAACTTGAACGTATGATCATACTTTTTTCAAACACAATTTGTGGTTCAATCATGGGTTGATGTGTCTTCAGCAAAGTAATCATGACATGAAAAGGCTATGGCACAAGGGTTTTTGAACATCTGGAATTTATGGGCCCGGGTCTAAGTTAATGTTGTAGGAGAACCTTTCCAGAAAGTCGGCGAAGAGGTCTGTATTGTAAGAAAAAATGCAGTACTGGGTAATAGCAGACGGATGGAAGAGAAGAGATCGAAGAGGGACATGTGGTCAGTTTAGTTCATTCATCCGCCATTCTGGATTAGATGTATGGATGCCGAATTTGCAAACAACGTCACGCGGCATAGGTAGCATTCCTTTGAGGTGATCCTCCCCAAAACGACAAAGCCAAGCTGCAGCAGCCGCAGTTGCCGCTGCTGCTGCGTCAAGCGCAGCACTGCGTTGCTTGGCCAAATGACTCTGTTTGCTTGCACGCCTCAGTCACACTGACCTCCGCCATCGCACGTCCCTGTGGCCCCTGGCGTCCACACCGCAGCCATGTTCAGTGCAGCCGCCGCTGCCGCCGTCGCGCCACCAGCACCACCAGCAGCAGCAGCATCAGCAGCAGCCGATGCTGTTGCGGTGGCGGCTCCCATAGCAGAGGTTTTGGCCGCATTAGGTGAAGCAGCAAGCGAGGCGGTGGCGACGGTCGCGCGCGGGCAGGTGGCGTCGGGCATGGCCGCGGCGGGGCTGCTGGCGCTGGCGGCAGCACCGCAGCTCAGACGAGTGGCCCGCCGCACCATGGTGGGCACCCCCTGGCCTTTGCCTTTGCCTTTGCCTTTGCCTTTTCCTTTGCCTGTGCCTGTGCCTGTGCCTGTGCCTGTGCCTGTGCCTGTGCCTGTGCCTGTGCCTGTGCCTGTGCCTGTGCCTGTGCCTGTGCCTGTGCCTCTGCCTCTGCCTCTGCCTCTACCTCTGGCTCTGCCTTTGCCTTTGCCTTTGCCTTTTCCTTTGCCTTTGCCTTGGCCTTTTCCTGAAGATCTGCTGCTGCTTCTGTACTTCTTCTGCGGTGCCTTGTTCAATCCTATGCGGGCTGAGTTGAATGGACACTGGAAGGGGGGGAGGCGGGTGGGAAGAGGGGGAATTGAAGAGGGGGACACTGTGGACAGTACCGGTCCATCTGTTTGGATATCGGTGAGAGGGAGTGTCGGTAGGACTAGCAGTGAATGATGAGTGAGTGATGAAAGTGATGTGGAGGGTAGGACAGACAGACAGATGTGTTTGAAATGTGCCAACGACGAATGGTTTACGCAACGCTGCAGGCAAAAGCATGCAAAAGTAAGCAGCAGCAGACAACAGCAGGCACAGGCGGGTGATGGCTAGCAATGGTGAGGCTTGCTCCCTTGCCTTGTCTGTCACTGCAAGCGCTTCTAGACAGAGCAAGCAAGAAAGCAAGCAAGCAAGCAAGCAGAGCAAACATAAAGCAGGAAAGCAAAGCAAGCTAGCGACAAAGGCACTGCTTCACAGCTCTGGCTGATGCAACGTCACTGCTTTCTTGACCTGTGTGCTGCTGCCTGTGGCGCGCCCTTGCTTTGGTTTGCTTTGCCTTCCAAAGACGAAGGCTGTCGCACCTCAGCACCTATATGATGAGGTGCTGAGCTTTTCAAGTCTGCAATTATTTACTGCCTCTTGTGCTTCGTATCGTACAGCTTGTGGCCTGCTTCTGCTTCTGCTTCTGCCTATGCATATGCTTCTGATCGTGCTTCCGCTGTCTACTGCGGAGGGTACTGTGTCTGCTGCGGAGGGTACTGTGTCTGCTGCGGAGGGTACTGTGTCTGCTGCCGCTCACTGCTACTGTCTCTTACGCGCACACCGATGTGCGTGTGGCAGGACCCCTCTACTGTCCTTTGCCTTGTGCTTGTGACACTCACTCACTCATTTGGTGTCACTGCTGCTGCCATGCCATGCCATGCCATGCCATGCCATGCCATGCCATGCCATGCCATGCCATGCCATGCCATGCCATGCCATGCCATGGCATGCCATGCCATGCCATGCCATGCACGTCTTCTCGTTTTACTGTACAACCAACACTTGAGGTGTGGGTGAACTCACTGCCGCAGCTACTGTTCTTGCATGTGCTGCTGCGCCGCGCTGCTGCATCAGCTGCTGCTGCTGCTGCTCAACAACACCAGACAACATCTGCAGTGTGTGCCACCCAGCATGCAAGGCGGGCCATTAGTAGTAACTCCCTGTCATCACTATGCTCGTGGTCATGAGAGTACGATGCTGTGCGCTTCGTGTGCGCTGCTTGCTGTGGCTGTGGCTGTGGCTGTGGCTGTGGCTGTGGCTGCGGCTGTGGCTGCGGCTGTGGCTGTGGCTGTGGCTGTGGCTGTGGCTGT
>SZWC01031186.1:0-17500 GCA_023375785.1 Penium margaritaceum | reverse complement strand
CATGCTTGCTTTGAGGGGGGGGCTATTTTGCGTGCTCACTTTGGGGGGGGGAGGCTATTCTTGCGTGCTCGCTTTAGGGGGACGCCATTCTTGCGTGCTACATGCAAAAGGGCAATATTTTTGCATTTTTCTCCTGGTTGTTACCAGGGTTCCAGCGGGGTCATACAAGCATCGACGTGAGTGGAAGCGATTCTGACCAAGCAAAAGTGCACCGCCAGTGTGCCACGTGGCTTGAACAGTTCCTAGCCTGTGGGGCGACGGATGAGATGAGTAGAGGGTCCGAGACCGCACTTTTGAGCCAGTGGGCTAAGCTTCACATCCCTTTGTCACACAACAACCCTGAACCGATGCATTGATTTGATTTGGGCGAGAACACCGTATACCCCTTTTCTCTGAATATAAGCCTGACTCCCCACCCCCTCGAAACAATGAGCCTCATTTGCCCATACTACGGAACAATAAGCCACATTCACCTCTGCCTCACCATGATGAACCTAATTCAACAGTTTAGAACTCGCGAGTTTTAAGATCTAGAAACAGTGATGACATACTCCCCTTGTTTCTCAAATGGCAACATGTCGACATCGTATAGCATGCAACGTCAAGATGTTGGTCACATTTTTTGCCCAGAAATCATAATCCCCATCATAGACGGGTCTTTTATAATACCGAGGTTGGTTTGTAAAGACATTGCATAGAGGGTTTGAGATGCTCCGTGCATTGAAATGGAACATGCTAGGCGTTGTGCAAAGCAAACCATAGGTGGTTTACAAAGATAAAGTGTAGGAGAAAAATGCTACCAGGATTTGGGAAAATTCTAATAAATTTCATTAAGTAGTATATATGATCCAAAGAAAACTGGTGAGTTAGTCAAGCATATTCATACAATGCCAAGAATGAGAATGATTCATGCTTTAGCTCTCAATGCTCGAGCCAAGCAATGAGTGAGAAGTCCAAACGTGAGTGGCTACTTCAAGAAGCTCCATTAAGAAGTCACTAGGCTTGAAGAATATCAACGTACGGCTTCATACAAGTCAGGCACCGTAAACAAGATAAAAACATGGACATACTTTGCGACACTTCTGTCAACCTTTCTCAAAGGTGCTTGAAGTAGTAAGAATCAACTGCAACGAAACACACAAGGCCGGGGCAAGTAGCCAAAATTCCCTCGGCCGATTTGCCGAGGGCATTTTCATGCAAAAATCCATTGGTCATCTCGCGGTGCGCCATGAGAATAACAACAGAAATGCCCATTTGCTCAGTTAAGGGACTTGTGTACACCACGGACATAACACATCCCCCCTTTTTAGCCGCACCATCATGGCGTATTAGCAGACGTAGGCCAGTAATGGCAATACTAGCCATTAATCAAATGATCAACGTCTCCAAGGTCTTTGTAGGGCTCTCGATTGTTTTGCACGGTGTCACAGCCATGCCACTTGACGTGATATCAAATCGTTTTACAACGGTGTCGATGTCCAAAGATATCTTCAATCACGTACTCTGTACTCCTGTCCACTTCTATAAGAAGTAATGGTGTGATGTCTCCGGTTGGGAAGTTCGTGGTGGGGTCCCGGTTGTTCTTAAGCTTGCTCATGTGGAAAATGAGATGAATCACCATGCTATAGGAGAGGCAAAGTTGATCGAAGACAGGGGTTTGCATTCGACGCATCTCAAATGATCCCAACCAACAGGTTTTGAGCTTTCCAAAGTCCCGTCCTCGAAGTTTGATGTTCGGTGAGCTCTAGAGGACGCAATCACGAGCGCTAAACATGTCATCGCTACAATTTCAGTGAGCCACTCGCTTCATGGCTGCTTGTGCCTTGCAAAGGTGTGTCTTATTTCCTCCCAAACACTTGAGAATTCATTGGAGTGAATCCCAGCCGTAGGAATGTTGCTCTGACTCTGTAGTCCTACTTGTGTGGCATGAAATTTGCCATAAACATCTTTGAACAAAACTTTATCTGTTGCGGTGAAAGTGGTCTCAACTTGCTCTTATACAGCAAGATGAGACGTCACTCTGCATCTTGTCCCACTTGTTGTATTTTTCCAACTTCTTGAGTGTCTTTTCCTCGCCAAAGTGTCCATCTTGATTGGTATTGTGGAATTCCTTGAATAGAACTCTCTATAGCTCCTTGTGTGGTGAAACAACGACTTGGCAAGTGAATCACCATTGTCAATAGAGGTCATTGAACCATTTTTTGGTTTTTTCATATCCGTCAAGCTCCTCGCAATCCTTTGCAAATTGCCTTGCAAGGTTTGGGTCTCGTTTGATGAGAAATGTTTTGATCTTGACCATCAAAAATGGCTGCTAACTTAGAGCATCCACCGGATGTTTTTTCATAGTTTGTACTCAATGCCATAGTTTAAGTTGGACTCGAGAAACTCCATCCATCAAGTTTGCCAACGATTCAAAGTTGGCCAAGTTTTGACATATTTTTGGGCAAAATGGTCAGTGCAGACAACCCATTGTCGCTATTCCAAGAAGCACCATCTTGTCTTTAACATGTACACAACTGCAAGCAATTCTTTTTTGTGCAGTGCTCATTTAAGCTCTGGCATGTGTAGTTGTTTAGAAATACACGTATCCAATTTCTCTCCCTTGCCGTTTTCTTGGACGAGAACGGCTCCAATGGCTTGATTGGACATGGCAATGGTCATGATGTAATCCACCATTGGATCTACCAATTGTAAGGATGGCGTTGAGGTGAAACATTTTTCAAAGAATTGAACACTTCATGTTCATTGTCCCCAAAGTACCACTTGGTGATTTTTTGAGTTATATGAAAGAGATAAACTCACACTCAAGAAACGTCATTTTTGAATGGCCAGTAGTAGTTACAAAAGCCCAAAAACACTATGACGTCCTAAACCTTTGTGGGCATCAGCCAATTAGCGACTCTTACAAAATAGGCCATGCGGCTTCGTTTCGGGTCCACAAGAGCAAGTTCCGAGAAAGTACCAGATGCATGCTTCCATTGAAAATTTGTCTTCAATATCCAAAAGATCAGGTGGCATAATGTCGACAAAATAATTTCAAGACAATCCAATGTTTAGATTGTGAGATATGAAGTTTTGGAATTTTGGTGTCATAAATCGCAAGAGTCTGAGTGACCATGGGCGATGACTCCATGCCTTAGCCTGAAAAAAAGGAAAAAAAAATCCAGGGTCAAGACTTGATGGGACAAATATCCAAAAAGGTCCCGGATTATTGGACTTCCTTGTCAGAGTGTGTTGGCCAGGGAAAAAGGTACCTCTCCTTGCTTTTTAGGTGATATGAGATCCTTATATGCTCGCCATGGATACATGGCGATTCTCAATGGGTTTGTGGGTTATGTCACCACTAAGAGTGTGACATGGGAGCATTTTCTAGCTGTGTAGGTTGCGTGTGAATGGTGAGCTTATTTGCTAGGCTCATTTCCTCTCTTGTGTGAGTCTATAGACTCTAGTGTGTGAGCCTTAGCTTCCATGGCTAAGTGGTGTGCCTTGTGAAAGGGCTAACAATCACAAGCTCTACACGTTCATGTAGTACATCATTTTGAGTGATTCAACAATCATTCTTTAGCACAACTGATGCTTTTTTTATTCCACATGCTTGGTGCTCCAAGACCACCTCTCTCCTCCAGTTCCAACACATACGTTTGGAGCCATATCTTGCTAGTGTCAGCAAGCGTAGGCGGTCACTTTGAGCATGACGGGTTAGGGTCAAACCTTGAGCACATTGGAGTTGTATCCTCAATTTCTTTAAGACAAGCTTTCCAATGAGCTCAAGATCGCAAAGATGTAAAGGTCAGATGCAAGTTATGCTCAAAAGAAGGTTGGCAAGGGCTACTCTCCATTCTAAGTAAGGCAGTCGCCTTGTAATGACCATAACTCTGTCACTTCTTTCTCAAATTCAAATATGAGCACAGTGAAACTCAAATTGTTTTTCATGTGATTTCCATTGGTGTAAAAATCTCTGCATTCCATTTGTAATTTTGGGAGAAACGTCGTGTACAAGTTGGCTGGTCTGATCTAGAGTAGAAGCAGCGGTGTACCATGTTGTCAAAAGGGCATAACGTACAAAATCCCCTATTGATCACCCTCCCCCATGGTTTGAACTCAAATATCTTGAGCTCACTAATCCAATGTTGGCCTCTCTGTTTCCAAATTCCTAGTTTGATGCAGTCAAAAGTCAATATTCTATGAGAAAGAATTCTGGCCAAAGAAGCAACGGAAACAACAGCAAAAGCAAGAGTAGTGCCGCCACTTAAGGGCGGCGTTCAGCATCACCAAAGCTCAAAATGGTAGCAGCAGGCATGGTGATAGCAGCCCAGCCCTTGGATAGGTAGGAGGGATGCGCCAACATCACGTTTTGGAAGATCAGTACCCACCTCCTGTTGGAGGAGAGGGGCTCGTGCGTGGTGGTGAGCACCGACGAGCCAACTCCAAATCCACGGACAAAAGGCATCACCGCAGCACAGGTGGTGGCGGGGAAGACATTTTAGAAAGGTGTAGTGGATGGAAGTTCATCTACGACTACAACAGCAGTGTATGAGGAGTGGAAAGAGAAGGACAGGCAGGCTTATGGGCTGCTTCTCAACACTATCTCCAATATGCATCTTTGGTACATGAGTGATAAGCCAACCAGAAAGGAGGGGTCGGATGCATTGTGCAAGAAGTATGAGAGCGAGAATTGTGCATTCCTCATGCTTTTGGAGAAGAAGATGATGGCATTGAAAATGTAGGATGGTGAAGGGATGGAGGCGTACTTGGGCAGCTCAAAGGATTTGATGAAGCAAATGAAAGCAGCGGGAAACCTTGCTGAAGAGACGCGCTTTATTGTCCTCCTACTAAGGGGATTCCCAACAAGCTATGACACGATTCAAGAAACGTTGAAGTGCCAGTCAACTCTTGACCTCGACTTCACCTACACGCACCTGGTGTTGGTAGAACTGTGCAACAATGAATGAATGTGCAACGACAGCAACGACAGTGGGGCAATGTTTGTGGAAAAAGACTCAAGAAACTACCAAACGTAGTATTCTTAAGAGTAGAGAGGTAAGAAGAAAGGCAACTACCACTACTAATAAAAAGAGGGGAATTACAAGAAACAGTGCTTTGGGTTCAAGACAGACCGGGTGGAGAATCATTAGTAATCGTCATCGCAATCATAGTAGAAGGAGCAACCTCCATAACAGCAATCACAACTTCAAGAGCAGGAACAGTGGAACCAGACTTTAAAATGCCACTTTGGCAACATGAATGTGGGCAAATCGGTTTGCAACAACCTCTTTATAACAAAGTCTGACATGTTATAGGTGGAGAAGGAGGACTTGGCATGGTACAAGGACTAAGGATGCATGAAGAGTCTAACACACCACAAGGAGTAGCTCTTACACCTACTACCAATTCCCCCTCTACCTATGGCTAAAGGTGATGATCACTTGGTGTATGCTTAGGGGATTAGGATTGTGGACATGTGGTTGAAGAGCGTGCATGATATTGAAGTGGGAGTGTTCCATGGCTTGCTATATGTACCTGATGTTGTGTTCAACCTTCTCTCACTCTCCTCTCTTACAAACATAGGACTGCACGTCGCCCTTGATGATGACTACGGCTACATTCTTGACAAGGAAATAGGAGAGGAGTTGGCTAGATTATTGAAGGAGAGTGTCATGTACCACATAATGGGAACAAGTGCCATCTCGAACACCAAGGGCGGACTAGTAGCAGCCACCCACTGCATGTTGACACTTTTTGCAAGCCTTGGGACTAGAATAAGGGACCTTCACACCCAAAGAAATTGAAGTGTTAAGTAGTATCCATTACGCCGTGTAGTGGATCTTGGTGGTAGTATCATTCAACGCCCAATATTCCATGCAAATTCACATCTCACTAGTTTCTAATTTGACAAATTGTACTGGTGCAGCTTATGATAACGTGGATGGGTGGATGAGTCCCCGACCAAGCATTATGTTGAGTTTCTTTTTCAACTTGATCAGCTCGTGATCGCTTATCTGATGGGCCCCTCAAACAGTAGGTCTCCCTCTTGTCTTCAATCCTCTGTGATAGTCGATGTCTCATTAAGGAGGTAAGGTTCTTGAGAGTTCTTTATGGAAAACGTTCACAAAGTCATGGATAAGTTTTGCAAACTCTTTGAGTACTATTGCAAGTTTTGTTGATGCTGATGAGGCTCATGAGGCTGATGATGAGTCATCCGCTACCACTTATGCTTCCTTCATTGACTCAAGATGTATATTCCACGCAAGAGCTCCTCGTCAAAAATAGTACTTGGCCATGTTAAGCGGTATCGGCTGCACAAGTTGTCGCTTTTTGGCTATTACAAATTCCTCTGCTGCTCTTACCTCTTCTGCCCTGCTCTTTGATTTTGTCCCAAGCACAAATTTGTTGTCTAGCACTTTCAATCTCTACGTAGAGGTCCCTGCTTTTCCAATCGTCCTACGGATCGTGCGAGTACAAGAAATCTTGTCTGAGGATGATTTTGTGGTCACTCATTGGAAAAGACCTTCAGACTCTTACATCCCGTATATCTCCAACTTATAGTCGTAGTGGTGCTTGTAGTCTTCATGTTTGCAATCTCCCATTGACGATTTTTACTTCAAACACCCCGGTTTTTGTCTCAAAACCTAGTTTTCAAACCATATGGTTATTGACAAATCTGTTTGAAGCTCCTCCATCCAATAGTGGCGGCATCGTTCTACGACTCTTACATCCTTGGGTTTGAAATTTTACGAGGATCGCTTGCTTGTTGCCCTCATTTAATTTTGTGATCTTAGAAACCCTCTATGGTGATGTAGGCCATTCGGATGGCCAATTGCTTGTCCCTAAACGCTACATAGGGACAAGAGTTGTACCTTTCACTCCTGCCATTAGCCGTTTCCAAACTTGCTTTTCTTTTAATTCTACTCTTTTTGGCTTGCTTCTTGCTTCGACAATTGCGAGCAATGTCCTCAAGATTTCTGCATTTTTATCAAGTTTGTATTTCCCTCTAGACAACGGCGTCAACTTCCATCGTACACGAGGAGTCCCCTGAGTGACTCCTTTCGTTCCCACAATAACTGTGGTGATGAGGTTGATAGCAATAGGAATCTAGGATCTAAGCGTTTTCTTGGGTGATGTCCATCCTTTTTGCAGATGCAATCATAAGTTGAAATTTTTTTGGGATGCCCAAAATGGTGATTTCTTGAAAAACATCTTGCTTGAGGCCATTGTTGAATGTGAAGATAGAGTTCATCGAGGGCGATGTCTACTACGGTGATGATCTCGCAAAAACTTAGTGTACTCTACCACATTGGAATGCTGACGAAGACGATGGAGTTTGTATCATGTGTCAGAATTCTCATTTTGTCGTCCAAAGCATGCGAGCATAGTGCACAAGAATTTGGTCCAGTCGGTTTCTGGTGTTAGCGCGTCTTGCCACTATGGGTTAATCTGCTCCAACGGTAGAAAGCCTTAGTCAACAATGTGAGATGGGCATTATTCACCGTTGACGCTCTGCTGGTCTTCCGCTGCCTTTGAATAGTCTTTAGAACAGACTACCGACTTAGCGTCGTGTCACGCGAAAGCACAGCCGCGAGGTTACATTTGTTTTCATCATCGTTGACCACAGCAACATTGAAATACACCTGTAAACTTGTAAGCCACATCCAAAACATCGTTTCCTTTGAGTTTGCAAGGTCAAACATTTCTTGTGGAGCCACACAAACTTTGGGTTTGCTTTATGGTTCATTGTTTCTCTTGACAAGGAATGCTTCTCATGCATTTGCGTTGCGAAGAGCCTCCACCACAATTTTGAGCCATTAGAGTAGTTATATGTTGGTTCCCTTGAATGCGAAGATTCAGCTCTCTAGTTCCTCATTCATCCTTGCTTGTTTTCTAGTGCCATGTTTCTTCCCTGTTGTCATCATCCAGGTTGTTTGTAAGGGCGATTGGTTTACCGTCGTTAAGTCTACAACCGGATTGGTCGTTGAGGCCACGTGGATTTATCCACTTGCCACAAAGCCCTTTCACACTAGCATTTGCTGTCGCTTTTGGGTTTGCGTGCATCGACATGTTCTAATCCTCCATCGCCAGATTGGTTGCCAAAGACCCGTTGCTAGTCATCGGTTGCGCTTGCTCAGTCCATGGCGGAGTCCGAAAGACCGCAGAGTCTTGATGTGCGCGATGCGCTAACAACTTGTGCAAGGTAGTCCTCTAGATGAGTCAAGTAGTTGAATGCCTCTCTAGTACTGCTCGGCTTTGGTACCAAGTGTTATGTCGAACGGAGCGTGGATGGTGAAAACGTAAAAGTTGCAAGGCAGAACACGGTTTAGAAATAGGGACAATTGAGCAATTCATTGTTAGCGGTAAGTTTACTCTGATGACAAGAATTGAAATGAAAGAACATGAATATGCAAATGTCAATTTACGAATGAAGCATGGTCGGGGACGTCATGTAAATTGTTGAGCGACTCGTGTGAAGTCGCATCATGAGTGGTCGGATTCAAGAAGGTCCGCCGAGAAACTAAGGGTCCTTGAGAATCAATAGTGAAGATGCGATATGCATCTTCATAAATCTAGATTCGTCTCGGTGCATAGAGAAGATCAATGAAAGCTCCTGATACTTATGTCGTAGATTTGCGAGAGTTGTTGAAGTTGTCAAAAGGTTCGGGAAGATTCACGAAGGGCAGGGGTAGTTGGCCGATTTTCCCTTCACGAACAAAGTGTACATTACGGTCTTGCAATACGATGGTCTTTTTGTGTAGTAACACAAATGCCCACTCGGAAAGATTCGGGACTCGTGTACATTAAGAAAATTACATAGACTCTACTCTTAGCTCAATTCGAAAGGAGAATAATTTTGAAAAGAATTCGGGACTAGTCTTAAACTTAGTTCTATATCCCTCAGGACCAGTCCATAACTTGGGTGGGTGCCATTGAGTATAGCCACTCAAATGCAGGTCCGGCCATCATCCAGTTTTGTTGGTTCAGAAATTGCTTCGCCGGCGGGGCTTGAGGTGCTTTGCAGCGAACTGCCTAAGGGGGTGAGGGGATGTGTAATGGCAGGTGGATGCTCAAAAGCCGATCTTCCATTGATATGGCTGACAAAGATGGCCTTCAATTCAGCTACTCGAGGTTGGGCATCCCAACTTGAGCAGAAAGCCTCCATTTTTGTGCATAAGAGGGGTCAACCACGGCACTATTTGAGTAAAACCAGGCATTTCACCACTCGAGACCAGCCCATTGATGTGATTTCTCACGATCACGTCAACCTACAGAGTTTCTCATGACCACTTGGTCGTGTCCATGCCCGTGCACATCTCAAATGCGGACCCAAATGGTGCCGATGTGTCGTTTGGTGATGGACCACTTATTTGGAGCTCACCGAAGATCGTCCTAGAGTCCTAGATGCTATTTGGGACCTTTTGCAATTTTCGTGCAGCTTGTTAGATTTTATTGGTGGACACGCCTTGGGCCCCATTTTGCATGTTTTGCATTGTGTGTCCACCGTTTGATGCAGGATGCGTTCACGTGATTATTTATACCTTGCGATATAAATGGTTTAGGTTCTCCTTGAGATCCTCCACGTTTAGTTCTAGACAACATAGCGTTTTATTTGTGTGCTCAGAATTCCAACCAAAACAGTTTTTTGTGTTATTTTTAGGATAGACTTTGCACTGCCGAATGCAAAACCCGCCGTGCACCGTGGCATGTATTTATGCTGTGGACCTATCATTTGTCCATTTTCTCTGCATATTAAGCTAATGGAGCTTATGATACTTCGCATGTCTCCATAGCTTGACTCTTGCTATTCCTGGGAGCTCCTTGCTTACAAATGCACCAACTGACAGGATCTTGTTGCCACGTCAACAACAACAATGTTAGAAAGTATCCTAGTAGTTTCTCATGGTATCAGAGCAGCGAGACCTCTCTTGCTAATATGTGTTGTATAGACACAGTACCGGCAAGAGCAATGAGCGTCACTATCATCACCATATCCTAAGACTCCTCGCAACCGTTTTAAGCTGCGACAGTTTCCAGCTGCAACTGCCACACTGAGCAACAGTAGCACGAGGTGTTAGCAACATACGTTTTGGCTACCCATCTCTACGAAGAAGGGAAAATAAGCTCACAGTAGCTCGTGGCAATAGCTACAAGCACTGGTAGCACACACAGTTTACACTAATTGCACCAATCAGGACGTGTTTAGCCGCACGCAGCAACAATAGTATTAGAGGAACAACAACAGTGTAGAAATATTGGCGGCGGCCATAACACCGAGAGCAAGTAGCACTATTCTACAAGTATGCACAAGTTAAGCAACACTACGTCAGGCTACGCAGCGCAACTCAAGGTTGTGTATGCATTTGTAGGCTTGCGGAATTCTGCACAAGGCTATGCAAGGTAGGGGGTGACGCGCTCTCCTTTATTTAGGATTCCGCATGACTTCCACCCAAAAAAATGCACACGTTAAATATGCCAGCATAACATACTTTGGCGTTTCTCCATTTGCATAGAAACACCGAATCTACTATTGGTTTTGCTGACGTGAGCAATTGTGGGTCAAAAATCAATTTTTTCTTGACGCTTCAACTCCTTGAGAAATGTTGAAGGTTTTGCAATGTGATCAGTTTGACATCTCCGCTTATATTGAACGGTGCCAAAGGCAAAGGACCACAAGATCCCTCTTCCTCCTCATGAGGGGTCACGAGCCCACACTCGCAGACTATTGAGAAACTTTCGAGCTAGTAGATGAGATGCGTTCTCTACAGCAACTACAAACTGAGGCTCTTTGTACGCTCACTGAGCTGCTTCCTGATGAGTCCACATTCCCACGGTAAACCTCCATGGGAGTCGACGCTGTCATACCCTCTACACAGTAGTCAACATGTGATCGATTAAAGGAGCACGATGCGACTTGCCACCTCATCATCCTTAAGATGAAGACCTTGACATATCAGGTATGGAGGATGGTACTTTTGAGAGCCAGATTTACATACTTCAAAAGCGTCTTCACNAAATGTTGAAGGTTTTGCAATGTGATCAGTTTGACATCTCCGCTTATATTGAACGGTGCCAAAGGCAAAGGACCACAAGATCCCTCTTCCTCCTCATGAGGGGTCACGAGCCCACACTCGCAGACTATTGAGAAACTTTCGAGCTAGTAGATGAGATGCGTTCTCTACAGCAACTACAAACTGAGGCTCTTTGTACGCTCACTGAGCTGCTTCCTGATGAGTCCACATTCCCACGGTAAACCTCCGTGGGAGTCGACGCTGTCATACCCTCTACATAGTAGTCAACATGTGATCGATGAAAGGAGCATGATGCGACTTGCCACCTCTTCATCCTTGGGATGAAGACCTTGAAATATCAGGTATGGAGGATGGCACTCTTGAGAGCCAGATTTACATACATCAAGAGCGTCTTCACCCGCTTCAAACGAATTCTCGGCCCCCACACACATCTACTTCCTTTTTCTTATAGATCTGATCCTTGCCTGATTCCTACCCCAACGAATTTCTTCCTCTTAATGGCTTACCCATTCCTCGTCCTTCTCAACCTGTGGTTGCTCTCCTTATGCAGCAGCAACCTAAAGACTTCGAGACATTAGCTCCACAATATGTCAACGAGGATGGCTTTGACTTCAGGGAGATTCTTTTTGAGGATGAGGTCACTTGTTAGGGAGTATGGCCCTACTATCATAATCTGAACCAGGTTATGCATCGCACACAGCTGTTAACAATGGCCAGGGCGATGCGCAAACTCCTTTACGCCATGCCACGCGAGGCCGATGTGGACTTCAGCACGTTCCTTAGAGAGGCCGACATAGAATCGGATACTGATGCATGTGGGGGCTCGGACATGGCATTGTCCTTATTTTCTAAAGAGAAGCACGCCATCTACGCTGCCCACATTGCATCTTTCACTCCCTTCATCAAGGACCTACCGAGCCCGCAGTCGACTATTGGCAATGGTCCATGTGTATCGACACACGCCTTAGGAGCTCAGGAGGTACACCGCTGTGGAATCTTCCAACCCTCATGCTCGGAGTTTATCATGACCAAGCAAACATCTTCATAAGGTACAGCAACTCTGTGCTTGAGCCCTTCTACAAGTCCCATCAGCTTCTTCCTTGGCTAGATTAGCTTTTCCTGTAGGTGACTTTCGCCTATGAGGCAGTTGTGGCCCATTACAAGAGTCCGATTGCTGCAGTTGTCAACTTCTAGCTTTTCACTTTTTGGGAGGTGCGAGTGTGTTGTCACAGCTTGGTGGTTCACATAGTATTTGTTTGCCTTTTCTTGTACATCGTGATGCCTCATGTGGGGGGGGCGCAAAAAGGCATGTGATGATGATGGGCCTTGCAGCACCGATTGGATTCATGAGTCTCACCTTCGTGTCGTTTGTTATACCTCCTCACATGCTACTCTAAGCTCGTGTGAGTCCGCGTATTCCATTGCTTGTTGCATAGTAACGTCATCCAGCCATGATCCTTGTGGCTTTCATATCATTTGACTCTCATGCCACTCACCAAATGACTTGTCTTTGTAATCACTTTGTTCTATTCGATCCAGTTTTGTTTTTTATCCATTTGCATAGGCTCTGGTCAGTTGTTTTTGGTACGGAGTGTTGGGGTTGTGTGCTTCAATGGTTTGTCTGGCCCCTTGTATCCTCTTCAAGTGCCTTTCATGCGTGACCTTGAGGACATCTTGCTTTCTCTACGTGCTTGTTCACTGATGTGACTCTCTATGGAGCACAATGCCGACTTCGCGATTGTGACCGTTGTTGATACTCGTACCATTGTTCTTCCTACCTTTATTGTTGATGACCGGCATCATGTCCATCGGATCTCTTCTTCTCCTTGCTCCCATTCCTCTTCTGCTTGTGTGTTTGTTACTTGTGTTCTCTTTTCTGAGTACCAGCGAGTGCTCCATTGTTGCCTGTGTCATGTGGGTTTCGACACTATGTCTAAACTTGTTTCGTCACAGCCCACACTCGATCTTGACGCGGCCTCTTTTGAGAAGTCACTCAAGACCGAATGTATGTTCAGTGCTCAAGGTATGACGCACCGCTACACCTCCCTTGACTCCCGTTCTCAAGATCTCTGCCCTCTCGAGTTAGTCCATTCAGGCCTTCTCAGCCCTCTCCTTGTTGAGTATTTATCTTATGTGGGCCGATAGGTCCTGCTCGTGACCAATGACTTCACTCAAATGTAGTAGGTCTATAGCGTGCGCCAGAAGAGCGATGTTGCTCTCGCAGTTCACCACTCGCTATAGATGGTTGAGCATCAATCCCGCCACACTATACACATTCCGTTTGGATCGTCACGACAAGTTTCTTGGCAAAATGGATAGTTACTTTACCGAGCACGGAATTTTTCACCATTTTTTGTATTGTGACAACGAGTTTCTTAGGAGAATGGTGTCTCTTAACACAAGAACCACACCATGGAGGATGTACTTTCTGTTATGCGGTTTGAGTGCAGTCTCCAAGAATCCTTTGCATTTGAAGGATTTGCCTACGGGACGTGGGTCTAGAACCGCCTCCCGCATGAAACCCTTCCAAACAACGTTACAACGTATGAGCTCTGGTTTGTCCACCATGACGATCTGCCTCTTGCTCGTATTTTGAGGTCCGTTTTGTCTGTGTAGTACCCTTAGGACCAGCATGAGACCAAGGTCTCCCCTCAGAGTCATTTGTGTGCCTTCATAAGCATCTTCCCATAGTCAAAGGCCTGTTGTTTTTGGGATCTCAAACGTCATTGCATTGTGGAGTCCCACGACGCGCCTTCCTTTGAGTCTCTCACCTATCGTGACCTGACTTTAATCACGTCGATGTCAATCATGCACGTTCCTACCTATGAGGCTTCTCGACGGATGGGGGAGTTAGGGCCTACGAGTACCTCTAATCTAACTGATGTGTATGTTTTAGCCCCCTCCACTTCTTTGTCTCTGGCTTTTGACAACCCAGGGATCATAGCTGTTGTCGTAGAGACCTCTCCAGCCCAGCGTGCCTCTACCTCTGTTCCCTGACACCCCACAGGCACCCATGATTCTAAGCCCATGTCCACAAGTTACCTCTTACCTGTCAGAGTAGTTATGCATCTGCCCCTGCTTATTCACCCAACCCTGTGTCTCCCCTCATTTCACGAGCATCACTCTGGTACGATCTGGTCACTCGTGAGTTTTGCATCATTTGTGATGTAGCAATTGACCTTGTGGTCTTCCGGCCGAGCTCTCTGGTGTGTGTACTCCCTACTCAACGCTCCCCTTTGATGGGGCCTGATCCGGGCACACAAAGGGAAGCTCCCTCATTAGAGGCTGCAGACACTAGGCATGCTGCATGTGAAGATAAGCTTTGTGCTATCCGAGAGCATAACGTTTACGAGCTTGTCGGCCTTCCATAAGGGAGGAAGGCTATTTAGGTAAAGTAGATCTTTTGCAAGAAATTGAAGCCAGATGGCTCTGTCAAATGCCACAAGGCTTTGTTGGTTGTCAAGGGGTATTCTTAGTTAAGGGAATCAATGACATCAACACTGCCCATGTCCGGCGCATGACCTCAGCTCACGCTGTGTTTAGTGTGGTGGCCCAGCATGACTAGGAAGTGCACCTGATGGATGTGAAAAATGCATTCCTTCATGGCTCTCTGGATGAGGAGATTTATGAGGGTCAGGCACTAGGATTTGATGATGTTGACAAGGTTTGATGCTTGTGCATGTTCTTATACCGACTCAAGTCATCTCCTTGGTGCAGGAACAAGGAGATTACAAGCACTATGTCTCATACAAGATATTTCAGAGCAAGGCACATCCCTCTCTCTTTATCCTTAGGTTGCTTGAGCAGATCATTGCCATCCTGGTGTAACTGGACGACCTGCTATTTGTGTCTCACTCCATGGAGGCCGTAAAGAAGGTCAGAGCAGTCCTCCAGGTTGCCTACATGATGAAGGATCTTGGTCCTCTAGAGGTGTTTCTTGGAAGGAGATCGAGCGAGACCATAGAAGTTGGACACTTGTGTGACACTGTGTCTAATACACACGGGTTTTGGGGGGGGGGTTCAGTGACTTTCTTGGCCTAGTGCCCACGGCCTCCACACCCCTCACACCTGGTGGGCACAATGCCCTTAATGTGGAAGACCCCACATAGCTAGAGGAGACAGCAAATGTGACCTTGTACCTACGTCTCATGGGATCCCTCATATGCATGGCCACAACCACACACCCCGTCATCACTTTTGCCTTTCCATAGTTTCTGTAAGTTGCACATGCTAGAGCCCTTCATGCAATTGTGTGTGTTGTGCAATACGTGGTCTCCACACCGTACCTTAGATTCTACTTTCCTCAATAGTGTTTGGTGGTTCTTGATTGCTACACAGACAACAACTGGGCGTGGAGTCCAAATGGATGCACTCGCACCGGCTACGTGTTCCTCCTTGGTGTTACCATTGTGTCCTGGCACAATGGGAAGCAAAGTTGCATTGCACATAGCCCATCAAAGCTAGAGCATGCTGCTATTGGTGCAAGGGTTACTGAGGCGGTATGGCTACAACGCCTGGTCCATGAGTTGGGTCAGTCAATGCTCACCATTTAGCTTCCCCGCGACATCAAGAGTGCTCTTGCCATTGAGGAGAACTCTAGTGTTTTTCATCCTCGCAAAAAGCACCTTTGAGGTGAGCATCATTTCGTGCGTGATGTAATGGAGTGACACATGATCTCTGTCATCTGGGACGGTATTGACATGCAACATGCTGATTTTGTTACAAAGGCATTGGCTCGTGGGAAGTTTGAGGTGGCCATTTCTTTTGTTTAGCTTTGTCCCTTTCTTGAAAGTGCTCGAGTGTGAGGTGTGTCTTCATGTGTATCACAGCTATTTCCACACTCGTATTTTTTTTAGGGATGCACATGCATGGGCATGCGTACCATCAGGTCATGGGGGAGTGTTTTGATTAATGACATTCCTATCGCTTTATACAGTTTACAATGACCACTCGGCCATGTCCATGCGAGTGTAGATCCTTGATGCATACCTGAATGGTGCCAATTGGTCATCTTGTGATGGACGATCTACTCGTAGCTGATTGACGATCGCGAGAGAGACGTAGATTTTGTCTGGGACCTTTTATTGTTTTCGTACAGCATGTTAAACTTTAACCGTGGACTAGCTGTGAGCCAGATTTACATGTTCTGAATTGTGTGCCCACCGTTTGATGCCAAATGGATGCAAGTGATTCATCATAGCGTTTGGCTTGATATCTTGCACGTCTAGTTTCACTTGGCATAGCGTTTTGACTTGTCAACGTGGAGTTACCATCAAAATAGTATTTTTGGGCCGTTTTTACGACAAACCTTGCATTACTGCGTGCAACACCAACCGTACGCCTTGGCAGGTATTCATGTTGTGAACCTGTCATTTGTTTACCCTCCTTGTATTTCTGAAGCATTCGCGCATATGAAACGTTATGCATCTCCCTAGCCAGAATCTTGCTATTACTTGCACCTGCTTGCTTGCTAGTGCATTTACCTACTGGACAGTGTTGCCACGTAAGTAGCAACAAGGTAAGGAAGCTTCGTAGTAGTTTATCCCCAATAATTCAAACCCATGTGGTAAAACAAAGCTAAAAAAAAAAATTGCTCCAAAAAACGTTTCCCAATTTTACCAGGAGTACGTTATACTTTTTATCATTTAAACACTTGTCATGGAAGGAAATTCAATGCTAATGAAAAATTACTCAAGTGTCCCAAATTTTGAATCATTTTTTATCTTGTAAATTTGACCTTTTCACCATCCACGCTCAGTTCGACGTAGCATAGATTGTGCTCAAATCCGTAGAACTTGGGAGGTAATTCTTCGAAAACCCTAAGTAAGGTCTACTTACATATGATGGAAACAGGGGTTCCGCGTATATCGTACCGGATCATGAAACTTCCAAGGTTTGAATTTCATTTTTAGTGTTACTCTAATTGAGTAACAAAATCGGGCCCATTTTTATTCTATGTTTTGTAGCCTACGGAGATATAGTAGGAAGTTTGGAACACCAAAAGTAGTGTACCATCTCAGTATTGCATTTGAGAAGAGGCCAAAAGGTGACGATGGATGTCAAACATGCATAGAAACTCATGTTTGGTTTTGAAAGTTGACAACTCTAATGCCACACAGGATAATGTAGCACGTATATGCATATGTATATGTGTATATGTACATATACATATACATGAATGTAAAATTACATGTATATGCATATATGTATATGTACACGTATACATATACATATATGTATATGTATGTGTATATGTACATCTGTATGTATATTTATATGTACATGCATATGCATACGTATATGTATATGTATATGTATATGGTTATGTATATGTGTATGTATATGTATATGTATGTGTATATGTATATGTATATGTATATGTAAATGTATATGTATATGTATATGTATATGTATATGTATATGTATATGTATATGTATATGTATATGTATATGTATATGTATATGTATGTGTATATGTATAT
>SZWC01031183.1:9397-22975 GCA_023375785.1 Penium margaritaceum | reverse complement strand
ACCCTCACTCGACTGGCAAACCGTTCGTCCCTTTCCCGTGGGTCTTCCATGCCCGATCGGATGAAGTGCTCCACCCACTCCATCACGAACGCCATCGCCGACTGCTGCACCAGGTGCTTCTGCTACTACTCCCTCTGCAGCCGTCACTGTAGCAGCAGCTACTGCAGCTGACGACTTCCAACGTGGCTGCAACCACGTCGAAGTGCAGCACAAGCAACGGCAGCCTCCCCTTCAGTCTCGCAATGATGCCAGAGGACCTCACTCGGAACCGCTGGCTTCGTCAACGGCGCGGATGAACTGCGATTCCTCGAGGGCCAAGCACGAACTCAGCGTTTGGGGACGTTTGCCGACATCTTCGACTACTCTGGCATTGGCGTGCTTCGGGAGCTGAACAGTGTTACTGGCACTGCAAATTTTTGTTGTCGAGATGAAAGACTAGTCTTAAGATGGTTAAACTGACCTGGGGGCCCGGGTTCGAGGCAGGTCCCAACGCGAGAGCCCGCATCGACAAACCAGTCAGCGCCGGAGACCTCATTCGGGCGGCGATCAACATGAGGGCCCCTCGTTTGTCGGCCGCGTCTCCAGATAGCCGGGCTGCGACCGGCATCGTTATCTTGGACGACTGCTCGCCTAATGAAGCGGTTGTTCTTGTGTTTTTCGGCTTGCGAATGGTTCCAAGAACGAATTTTAAATTATGTCTTTAAATCACAAAGATTTCTTTAATCGCACGTTCATATGTGAAAACGGTCGAAATCCACGCGGTCAGGTGTCTTGCCTCCCCCATCCTTTTACTGATTTGTTGGCCAGAAAGTCGGGCCATGTTTTCGGGAAAGAATTCCGTTCACTGACCACTTCTTGCGGGATGTTTAACGGGTCGGGAAAAAATGTGACGATTTCATAGATCTGCATGTGAACTAAGTGATTGAACATCGGAAGAATTGTGAGGATCTGTTTCTTTATTTTATTGATTTTCGACCTAGTACGTTCTAGGAATGCTCGAAAGTCGAGGCCGATGACGTTTCACAGGTTTCTCGTGACAACCTCAGCAATAACCACTACTCCATGGGCGACCGCAGACCAGCAAATCCACTGGATCGTGCCTGTCACTGGCAGCGAATCGCTGACAGGCCTCGACGTTGATCAGATTGACCGTCGTGGCCCCAGGGTCGATCAGATCGGCCGTCGAGGCCCCACGGTTGGAGAATAATGAAAACGGGTCCCCATATCGAACCGCTGAAGGAATCAGGGCTCCGAGACCGAACTGCCCTCTTAAGATATATCAATGATGGCTCCAGAACAGACATGTTTGATGCACATTTAAACCATTTGAAGTGTCAGGAAACGATACATTGGAAACTGTAGCTGATTTTTATTGATGATGTGAATCACATTATACTCGGGTAATTTCATGAACTAGATGCTTCATAGCACATGTCGTTGAGTTTCATGGATCATGGAGTGAATGAATTTCTTTATACCACCCTCTTGTAACGTAAAAGTATCGTACGGCTAAACCTCCTTGGTGAGAAAATGGGATGTGGAGATTGCAAGAGGCCCTCTGCCCACACGAGGGTTTTAACGTAATCGGTCAACATCCCACTACATTTCCTTCATTTAGTATCATAACCACGGTTCGAATCTCGCATATGACACCTTGTTCCAAATGTAATCTTCTTCTAGTAGAGAAAGGGGAGCCTAGCAACAGAAAGCCACTACATTTTGCAAGCTAATTGTGGAGGAGTGTGGTATCGATGCGTGCATTGATCAAACCTTCTTGTGATGTGAAACTGGGATGAGGTAGAGGTTGGAAGCCTTTGCCTACTTTTGGGCTTCAACCTACTCAGTGGACATACCACAAATATTGATACACCCCTCTTCTCACCCTTACATGTAGACAAAGCCTGTTTCACAAAATGCGGAGTACAATCACCTCCTAAGTATCAAGTTCCCTTATTCCCCACCTCACTCCTTCGTGTTGAAGTTCATTGGCCACTCATAACTCTATGCCCTCTTTCCTCCCACATTCTCCACACACTCATGTACAGATTGAATGACCATGGCACTGCCTGGGGAGATGGCTGACACGATCATCCTGACTGCAGCCGCAAACGCCCTCAAGCTGTTGCTGGACCCAGGGGCGCTGTCTGGCGCCAATGTCACCATGGCATGAATCTACATAATTCTCTATGACTCTCTGTGTGATGCGGTAGATGCTAGGGCCGTACATTCTCATTGCCGTGCCCTGCATCATTCTATCTTGCCCTGCTTGTGATGGGGGAGCTGCATATTGCCCGGGTGCTGATCCTTAGGGGGCCACCATGCCGGTCTTGACCGTGCGTTGGTGAGTAGCCGCCCTCGGTTAATCCGAGAGGTCGGGCTCGACCCCCGGGTGGCGGCACTTGCCCACTCGAGCTCGACGCTCGTGGTGAGCAAGTGCTCACCGGTACTTCTCGCTCTCGCTCCCCTTATCCCTCTTGTCTTTTGTTGGGTGCAAACTCTAAGGAAGTTACCGCATCCATGGCGTGTACCGTACATCATGTGCTGTTGCTCTCATCCGTCCCACCACACGCGGTCTAACCAAGCAACTTCCTAGCAACTACTGGTATCAGAGCAGTGAGGATCCTACCACACCGCTCGTCGATCCTGGTCCTTGATCTCCCGCGGCCCACGTATCTCATGGCCCGTTCATTTCAGTAGCGGATGTTCTTCGCCGCCGGCCGTCTCTTCGGCCTGGAGCAGCAGCACAGTTAGATGATGCTGCCCTCACTCATAGGCAGCCCACTGCAGCCGTTCTCGCTGCCCCTCTTGGCTGCTCTCGACTCTTCGAGATCATCGGGTGCTGTAACGCCCGCCAGCCCGTTCGTCGCGGCCTCCACTGCCCTGAGCTGCTTGCCAGCTCCCGGTCCCTGACCTTTTTCTTGCAGCTGCTCTCAGCCGCTCTCCGTTCTCAGCAGTCCTTCTCGGCTGCACGCGGTGGCCCTCGGGCTCCCCATCACCCTCGGGTGCCCCTCTCACCGCTCTCGGGCTCTTCGGGACTCTCCGTCGCCCCTCAACTGCTCTTCGGTTCTACCCACCCTCAGTTGTTCTGTGGGCTTTCAGCCATCTCCTCTCTCCCTGTTGTTGCCCGCAACTGCACTCGGCTTTTCGTGACGGCACTTTCGCATCTACAAGCTCTGTGGGCAACCTCGAGCACCCTCACGGCTCTCTGTGCATCACCGTACATCTCAACGCACCACCGTGCATCTGCACATTCCTGTCATCTCCACTGTCGCCATCCTGGATTCACCGCCGCTCGACGGACCCCCCGACGAGGAGCTTGACTCTCCTCGGACTGCTACACGTCACGCTGACGACGAGTGGGAGGACCCAAGGGACCACGACCCCTCGTCACCACCAGACTATGACACACCCCTCTGGTTTCGCATGCTTGACTCAGACCACTGGCGAGGTGATTTAGAGAGGGAAGCTGCTGAGCGCGAGGAGGAGATCAACCGGCAGATTTATACAGTGGACGATCTGCCGCCGTCCCCTCCTCGCTGTCGAGCAATGCAACTTGCAGCCGGCACCCCACCTTTCACATCCGTGTCTACTGCCAACACCACTGCCGGTCCATCTCCCGCCACCGCTACTTCTGCTGAAACATCACCAATCCCAGGGGTCCCTGGCGTCATCCCTGTACTTCCCGTGCATACAGATTCCATCGGCTTGGCTGGAGCCGTGCTTGACGCAGCAGCAGGGGCGGCTGCAACCTTCGCTACCACTGCCCGTGCTTGCAGGACGCCCACTCAAACGGCAGTCGGGCGTGCAGCAGACGCATACGCCCACGCTGCAACCTCTCTCACACTGCTAGCCACAGCAGCAGCAAACATTGCCACTCAGGTCACTGCAGCAGCAGCTTCTGTCGCAACTGCAGCCTCATCTGCAGCTGACGCTACTACAGCCGCTGTTGGCTCCATCCGCGCTTCTACCGCATCTGCCGTTTTGACTCCCACAGGTGATCCACGGGAGCTCACTCCACACGTCACCACAGGGGTTCTCGTTGCTTCAGCGTCTGCAGCAGTGGCCGGAGCTACGGTCACTGGCCTTCTGTGCCTTACCGTGGCGGTCGCAGGGTGGGTGGCAGTGCTTTTCTCCTCAGCAGCAGCCGTGGTGGCTCCCCTCTTTGCTCTACTACCACGTCACCAGACGGGTGAGATTCTCTCTCACCCTGACTTCTCTCTCATCTCACCTCCTCTCCTCTCTTGTCAAATTTCTCTCCCTCTTCCTGACTCCCTAGCTCTCCCACCATGCCAGGACAGGAAAGACAAGCTAGAGGCCCTCCAGGCCGCCCTTTGTGAGGCCCAAGCTGAGCGCCGCAAGGCGCAAGATGAACTTGATCGTGAACGTGACGCGCAGCAGGAACTAGCCGCCTCAGTAGCTGCCCTAGTGTTCGAGCGTCTCCGCTCTATCCCAGTCTTTGCTGCATCCATTCCTACTGACAAGTCAGGGTCTACAAGTTCATCAGCCCCACCAGGGGGTGGGGCAGCCAACTCCTCCTCTTCCTCTCCCTCCACTGTAGCAGTCTCTGCTGGTGCTGCCCCACCAGCACGCCAAAAGGATTTTGAAACGCCGCCGCCTCACTTCACCTCGAAGCTCACCTTCACTTCTTGGGAGACACGCTTCAGCGCGTGGGCTCAGGGTGAACTACTGTGGGAGTACTACTCGCCTGCGAAGCCGCCGTTTGTTCCCCAACCAGCGGAGGCGGCCCGTGCTGTACGGGCACTCATCAACGCCGGTCCCGAGAACCTCTTGGATGACATCGGTACGTACAATGCCGATCCCATCAGAGGCACCACTGCTGATCCGGTGGGAGCTTATGCACTCATTCGTCGTCGGAAGACCATCACTGGACACGCTACTCAGAGTGCTCTCACCGTGCAGTTCAAAACCCTGCAGATGCGGGCGGATGAGACTGCAGATGAGTATTGGGCGCGCAGTTTGCGACTGCTGAGGGACCTTGGGAAAGCTGCCCCAGGTCCACTCTCTGCCTGCCTTTCTATTGTCGCTGGCCTCAATCCTGAACTGTCTGATCTCTACCTTCATGTCTCCCAGGCCGAGCTAGAGCGTCTTGCCTCCTCGCCTGTCCCAGCAGATGCCCCACCGGGCATTGGCCCATTGTTTGACTTCACTGCTGCCCGTCTCACTGACTGGTGGAACTCGCTTCAAAACAAACGCATGCATCGCGCCGCCATTGTAGCAGTCACTACATCCTCACCCCCTTCCTCCACTGCAGCTTCTTCTGCTACCTCCTCCTCTCAGGCTTCTGTGCACTCCACTCAGGGTGCCTCTCGCAATGGGGGTGGTAACTCTGGCTCCGGCCGCGGCGGCGGTCGTGGAGGCCGAGGGCGTGGGGGTGGACGGGGGGGCAAGCACTCTACCTCACCTGCTGCCGATGTCACTTGTTGGAACTGTGGTGCTACTGGGCACTCTGCGCCCAAGTGTCATGCCCCACGTGACGATGTGCNGCCGCCATTGCAGCAGTCACTACATCCTCACCCCCTTCCTCCACTGCAGCTTCTTCTGCTGCCTCCTCCTCTCAGGCTTCTGTGCACTCCACTCAGGGTGCCTCTCGCAATGGGGGTGGTAACTCTGGCTCCGGCCGCGGCGGCGGTCGTGGAGGCCGAGGGCGTGGGGGTGGACGGGGGGGCAAGCACTCTACCTCACCTGCTGCCGATGTCACTTGTTGGAACTGTGGTGCTACTGGGCACTCTGCGCCCAAGTGTCATGCCCCACGTGACGATGTGTGCCTTGCATCCTCCATGCGTGCCCACTGGGCACTCACCGGCGTCACATCCTCCTCCGCTGCTATCGCAGTGACTGTCTCATCCTCTTCCTCATCTCCATCTGCCTTAGCCCTCACTACCACATTTGCTCCTCTTCAACAGACACCGGCCGCATCCAGTCCCTTGGGCTAGGTGCCACCACCATCTGGGCCCTACTACGGGCCCCCATCCTCCCACTACTCTGTTCCTCACTGGACTCGTGATGACAGCCACTACTCTGACCGCTCCTCCGATCGCTCCTCTGAGCGCTCCTCTGATCGCCGCGATGAGGAGCGCTCCCTTGAGCGTAGTCTGGCCGAGCTGCTTCATCTTCACACTCAGAGAGGTGAGAGTGTGGGTGGCGAACCCCCTGCCTTGTCCTGTGCTTCTGATGTTACCCTCCGTGGCTCTCCCTCTGGTGGTGTGCAAGGGGAAATGCCTGATGATCGTTCTTGGATTGAAGAGTGGCAATCTCAGACGTACCCCTCATGCCTCGGTCATACACCTTCCTCCCTTCGTGGCACTGTTGCTGTTTGTCTGGTGTTGCCCTCCACTCGTGCATCATATGGCCTCTGGATCATTGATTCAGGGGCCACCCATCACATGACATCCTGTCGCTCCTCCTTCGTATCCCTTGGACCCGTTCAGTCTGTCCGCTCTGTCCGAACTAGCTCAGGCCAGCTTCTTCCTGTCCAAGGTGTTGGTGTCGTCCGTTTTGTTGGTCCCGGGGGCACTGTGTACCTCCCTGACTTCTTGTACGTTCCTGACCTCGAGGTCAGTCTTCTCTTAGTGACCACCCTTGACGACCAGGGCATGGACTTCTCGTCCAGCCGCGGTCTTGCATCCATCTCCCTGCGGTCCTCTGGCCGTGTTGTTCTGCGTGGCATTCGCTGTGATCGCTTGTTCTGTGTCCCTCTCACGCTGCCCTCACCTTCTGTTGCCTCTGTCTTTGTACATGTTGCCCCCTCTCTGTCTCCCGACCATGCTGATCTCCTGCATCGACGCCTCTGTCACATTCACACTGCCGCAATCCAGCGCCTTCTTCGCCTCCAGCCTGCTCATGGCCTTGACCCTGCCACGTTTCCCCCTCCGTGCACGTCCACCTGTCTTGACTTTGCCACGGGCAAAATGCACCGCTCTCCCTTCTCCACCTCTGAGTCCACCACCTCGTACCCTCTTGACCTAGTGCATGCCGATGTCATGGGCCCCTTACCCCAGGATTTCCTGTGCGGCATTGGTCGGTACGTCCTGTGTCTCACTGACGACTTCTCTCGCTACCGTTGGGTCTTTGCTCTGCGGCACAAAAGTGATGTTGCTGACATCATTGAGTCCTGGCTCCCTCAGGCCGAACGCGCTTGTCAGCGCTCCCTTCGTGTATTACGTAGTGACCGTGGTGGTGAATTCTATGGTCCCACATCCCGCTTCCTTGAGTCTCGTGAGGTCAGGCTTGAGTCCACCGCTCCCTACACTCTCCAACAAAATGGGGTGTCTGAGCATTGGAACCGCACCCTTGCTGACGGTGTTCGTTCTGCTTTCTGCCTCCGGACAGTCTCCTCTCTTTGCCTTTGAAGCCATGTCCTACATGATGTGGGTCTGGAATCGCATCCCACATGGACCTCTTCCTCACACTGTCACCCCCTTTGAGCGATGGACTGGCCGCCGGGCTGACCTTCGGCTTGCCCGCGTTTGGGGCTGCCTTGCCTCCGTTTGGGTACCCTCCGACCAACGCGATGGCAAATTGTCCCCGCGTGGTCGACTTTGCATCTTTCTAGGAGTCTCTCCCTTCTCCAAAGCATGGCGCTTTTGGGATCCTTCCCGCTGTCGTGTTGTTGAGTCTCGTGACGCCCTGTTCTTTGAACATCTGTTTGAAGGTGACGCTCCCCGCTTTGGTGGGCCCCTCGCTCCGCCTCTTCGGGGTGGGGGTGGCTCTCTGCCCTCTGGGCCAACTCTTCCTCCCTCGGTACGTCCCTCGGTTCCCCCTGTCTCACCTTCTGCTCCTCTGGGCTCTCCATTGTCTACGTCCCCCTCCCCGGCTTCCTCACCCGTCTCAGGTCCCTTGGACTCGCCCAGCACCTCCAGCGCCCCTATCGGCTCCCCTGCCGGCTCCTCCTCCTCTCCTACTCTTGGTGCCGTCTCTGAGCCTCTTGTTGCCTCGGAGCCCCCTGTTGCCTCGGAGCTCCCTGTTGCCTCGGAGCTCCCTCTTGCCTCGTCCTCTCCCTCTGGCTCGCCTTGCTCTGTTGCGCCCTCCTCCTCTGAGCGCCCCCCGTCCATTCTTCCAGTCTCACCCTACACTCGCGGTGGTCGCCTCCGGGCTCTTCCCTCTCAGTCTCAACCGGTCGTCTCTGGTGCCCCTGGCCTCCGTGTTCTTGGCCTCACTGCCTCTGGTCTGTCTGCTGCCTCTTCTGTTGTCCATCCCAGCAGCGCACTTGGCTACTCTCTTGTTGAACAAGAGTTCCACTCCGCTGTGACCTCATCCGTTGCTGGGTATGTAGCCTCATGTTTTGCGGCTGCCGGCCTCTCACCTCTTTCTCCCGAACCGCAGACTGTTCAGGCAGCTCGTGGTGCCACTGACTCCCTACTGTGGGAGCAGGCCATGAAGGCCGAGCTTGATGCACTGTCTGATCATGGCGTGTATGAGCTTGTTGATCTCCCCCCCGGTCGCAAGGCAGTTGCTGCCAAATGGGTGTACCGTCGCAAACTGAATCCAGACAACACGGTTGAGCAATACAAGGCTCGTCTCACGGCCAAGGGGTTCTCTCAAATCCCAGGAGTGGACTTTGATGAGACCTTTGCCCCAGTCGGCCGCTACACCACAGCCAGAGCTCTACTCAGCCTAGTCGCACAGCATGACTGGGAACTTGAGCAGATGGATGTCAACAATGCCTTCCTTCATGGCAAGCTCGACGAAGAAATCTACATGGTTCAGCCACCAGGCTTCTCTGATGGCACAAACTGGGTTTGGCGTTTGCGCAAGGCCCTCTATGGTCTCAAGCAGTCTCCACGGTGTTGGAATCAAGAGATTACAGCCACACTTGAAAGAGGAGGGTACAAGCGGAGTGCAGTGGATCCAGCCCTCTTTCTCGGGCCCCCCACCAAACCACTTGTTGCCATTCTTGTATACGTGGATGACCTCCTCATTGCCTCTCCCGATGCCGCATCTGTGACTGCCGCCAAATCCCTTCTGCAAGCGGCATACAAGATGAAAGATCTTGGTCCAGCCCGTGTCTTTCTAGGGATGGAGTTGGAGCGTGATCGTGCACGACGGGTCTTGCATGTGCACCAGGCTGCATATGTACGTAGCCTGGGGGAGCGCTTTGCGCCACTCCTTACCTCCATTCCCACGGCGTCCACTCCCATGACGCCTGCCGGGCAGTCTCTCTTGAAGACACTTGATCTCACCAAACTGGGGGAGGCAGTAGATACCACTGACTATCTCAGAGTCATTGGCTCCCTAATGTACCTCGCCATGACTACACGTGCAGATGTTGCCTTTGCAGTGAACTTCTTGTCACAGTTCTCCCAGTGTCCCCGGGAGCGGCACCTCGAGGCAGCCCTGCGAGTGGTGCGATACGCTCTCTCCACCCCCCGTGTCGGACTGCTCTTTCGTGCACAGCCCTCTGTCGTAGTGGATGGCTTCACGGACAGTGATTGGGCGCATGATTCTGATGCTCGCAGCCGTACGGGATACATCTTCTTGGTCGGTGGCACTGCAGTTTCCTGGAAAAGTGGCAAGCAAGGGTGTGTGGCACGCAGCACTACTGAGGCTGAGTATGTCGCACTGGGCGCAGGCACTTGTGAAGCTATCTGGTTGTGTCGCCTGTTACAATAGCTACGTGTACCCATCAGATGCATCACACTGCGCTGTGATAACCAAAGCACGAAGGCCATTGCAGAAAACAGTGGCATGCATCATTCACGCACCAAACATATCAATGTAGAACATCATTTTGTTCGTGAGTGCATTGCTGCTGGTATTGTCCAGGTCGCTTGGGTGGATACACGGTCTCAGAGAGCTGACTTTCTCACTAAGGCCCTCAGTCGCAATGTCTTCAAAAGCGTTGTTCACTCTGTGGGTCTCATCAGTCCGCATGAACCTGGTTGATTGCTCGTATTCCCTCTCTGTGCTCATTGCTCGTGACTACTCTCTGTATGTGTGTGGGTTGCTTGTCTTCGGGTCATGGGGGAGTGTTGAAGTTCGTTGGCCACTCATAACTCTATGCCCTCTTGCCTCCCACATTCTCCACACACTCATGTACAGATTGAATGACCATGGCACTGCCTGGGGAGATGGCTGACACGATCATCCTGACTGTAGCCGCAAACGCCCTCAAGCTGTTGCTGGACCCAGGGGCGCTGTCTGGCGCCAATGTCACCATGGCATGAATCTACATAATTCTCTATGACTCTCTGTGTGATGCGGTAGATGCTAGGGCCGTACATTCTCATTGCCGTGCCCTGCATCATTTCATCTTGCCCTGCTTGTGATGGGGGAGCTGCATATTGCCCGGGAGCTGATCCTTAGGGGGCCACCATGCCGGTCTTGACCGTGCGTTGGTGAGTAGCCGCCCTCGCTTAATCCGAGAGGTCGGGCTCGACCCCCGGGTGGCGGCACTTGCCCACTCGAGCTCGACGCTCGTGGTGAGCAAGTGCTCACCGGTACTTCTCGCTCTCGCTCCCCTTGTCCCTCTTGTCTTTTGTTGGGTGCAAACTCTAAGGAAGTTACCGCATCCATGGCGTGTACCGTGCATCGTGTGCTGTTGCTCTCATCCGTCCCACCACACGCGGTCTAACCAAGCAACTTCCTAGCAACTACCTACTTTTGGGCTTCAGCCTACTCAGTGGACATACCACAAATACTGATACACCCCTCTTCTCACCCTCACATGTAGACAAAGCCTGTTTCACAAAATGCGGAGTACAATCACCTCCTAACTATCAAGTTCCCTTATTCCCCACCTCACTCCTTCGGACTGGATTGTATACAACTCTTTTGGATTTCATCCACCACTAAGCACTTGAGAACATGGCTCTTCGCGCTCTCAAGGCATCTCGCAATTTCATCTTGTTGCATAATGACGATGAAGAGACGTTACATGTCGTACTGTCCCTTACATTCGACAATTTTTTTGAACTGAATAAAGTGACTTATATTCGACAATGATTTCCAGCCTTCTAATTTTCGACCTGTTTCGTCCAAAGCACCTGGGTTTTATTCCTGTCTGATTTTGGTCGAAATGTCTGTTCACGTCCTTGGTCTGTCCCTAGAACTTGGGTTTTCGAATCTCCGAACTGCGAAAAGCGAGAGCGAAGCTGCATCTTGCAGCTCGCTCCGCACGGTCTCTCGCCGCTCGATTCGCGTTTTGCAGGCTGCCACGTCCACGTGGCTTCCGCACTGTCGCAGAACGTCGATGTTTCACGTTCTGCCTGCAGTCCTCGCGAAAGCTGAAACTGTATGTAGAGAAAGTAGATTTTTGGCAATTTTGGGAGTGATTCGTCCATGAGACCATGATTATTTAGGTGCCTGAATGGTCGAAGGAAAAAAATTATTTTAGTCGAATGTATGGGACACTGCGGTAGTTTGCCTCTCGCTAGAAGTAAACTTAAAAGAATCAAGCTTCAGTCACTTGTTTGGAAAGGACAACTAAAGAATCCTGACACAGCTCCAATTGCCCAAAGGAGACATCCTTCAACATCTGGACTCACATATCCCCTATGACCCCCCACCTTTTGCGCCACCCACCGACCTTCATGTCTTCAGATTCCTGCCCACTTTCACCAATTTTGATTTTGCACTTTTCCACAGGACCACCTCATTTCTAAACATTCACTCAAGTTTGTGTTGTTTCTGCAAGTGGTGGTTGTAGGCTTCCAAGTATTTTTGTGCCAATCTGCGCACACTGTCACCCTCTTGGATGAGGAAGTCCGCGCTTTTCGCGTGAGGATGCCTTGCCATGACTTTTGCAGCAGCTTTCTGGGCTGCCCACTTGCGCTGTGCTGCTGACACAACTCCGCTCTTCTCGAGCGGTCTCAGATGCTCCCGCACAAACGACTCAACCTGACGACGCACATGGTGGCAGGGGGGAAGACCCGGAAGTCCAGAAAGGAGGAAGGACCCTGAGTGGGAGGGAGGGAGGGAGCGGGGAGGGAGGGGAGGGCGAGGAAGGAAAGGGCGGTTATCTGAAGGGCAAGAGGGAGGGAGGACTAGAGCCACAAAGGGTGGGGGAGATGAAACCTGGACCTGAAGGGGGCAGCTGGACCATGCTGCCGTCCAANCCCTACAGCAAAGTCGGTTGGACGAGCCACGGCTTGTTCCATGGCATCATCCACCATAGGAACCACTGTTTCAGGAGCCTCCAAGTCCTTCGATTTGACAGCATGCACATCGTGCTGCTGCAGCTGATCCATCTGCTTCCGCCGTTTGGCTTGAAAATCGTCTTCGTCAGCACCCCCACCATCCATCCTCCCTTCCCCCTGCCTAGGACCTAGCATGGGGCGAACCAAAGCATCGTCCCTCAGCCTTTTTCCATGGCACGAGTTGTCCTTGTCCTTGTCCGCCACACAGCCAGTGCTGCTAGGCTCCACAGCTGCACCTGCAGCTGCTGCGCCATCACCGGCACCACCAACTCTCACTTCATGGGCTGCAGCAGCATTGCCGATGACGACTGGACAGCCGCTGCTCTCAGGTTCCCTTGCTGACGGGCGAACCTGTGGATTGTGAGACGCTTCTTCGCCTTTCACCTCATCGCCATCGCCATCGTCGTTGTCGTCGTCGTCCTCGTCGTCGTCGTCGCCGCCGACAAGACCGGTGGCAACGAGCGCACGTGCAACAGCAGCAGTGTTGTCTACTGCAGCACCTGCTGTGTTCGTTGTGGCTGCTTGCACTGCTGGCCTGGCAGAGCTTTGCTGACCAACCTTTGCTGCTGCTGCTGCTGCTGCAGCCCTTGCTGCTTTCGCAGACCTTGCCGCAGCAGATGCTTCGGCTGCAGCGGCAGCAGCAGCAGCCAGCGCACGATTGCTCTGAAAGACATAAGAGTGTTTGTTGGCTGCTTTGTCGAACACTTCTCCCTCTGCTGCCACTGCTGCTGCCACGGCAGTCTTACAGGCAGGGTTGTGGCCAACAGTGCGAGGTCGTGCGACGCGCAGGTGGTGCTCCACCCACTTGCTCAGATGCACCTGCAAGGCAGGTGAGAGGGAAAGATGAGACACCACAAAGTTGAAACATTGGTCGCATGCACCTGCAAGCCACGTGCTAGGAAACTGGAAGGCACAGGAGAGGAAGGCATGGGAGAGGAAGGCATGGGAGAGGAAGGCACAGGAGAGGAAGGCACAGGAGAGGAAGGCACAGGAGAGGAGATGGGAGGAAGGAACAGGACAGTGTGGGCAGAGAGGAGGGAACCAAACAAAGAAGCTCACAAACTTCAACCTCACTGGGGTAGTAACAGATGGTTAGGTCGAGAACAATGGACAGCTCATTGCATAGCTATAGGGCACGACACGACATGTAGTCCTTGACCCTTCCTTGCCCCTGTGCCTGACAATTCCAGCTCACCCTCATTCAGTGTGCATGGTGGCGGGGTGAGGGATGGGAGTTTGACCACACCTGGCGCACGGACGTTGGGACACGGCTGTGTAGGTTGAGGGGAATCATCGGTCGCATGTCGTCTGGTAGCTGAACCTGAACAAAAGCACAACAGCAAACATCCCAGCACGCTGGATTGTCAAGCTGCACTGTTCGTTCGGGGTACAGCCCTACACCTCCACAAGGAAACAAAGGCAG
>SZWC01031178.1:7462-22986 GCA_023375785.1 Penium margaritaceum | reverse complement strand
GATATAGATATAGATATAGATATAGATATAGATATAGATATAGATATAGATATAGATAGAGATATAGATATAGATATAGATATAGATATAGATATAGATATAGATACAGATATAGATATGCATATAGTGATATATATAAGTATAGATATAGATATAGATATACATATAAGTATAGATATGGATATAGATATAGATATAGAAATAGAAACAAACATAGATATAGATATAGATATAGATATAGATATAGATATAGATAGCGATATAGATACATATAGATATAGAGTGTGATTATTTTAAATAGAAGAATCAATCATTGTATTGAGTATTCATTTTTGGTCTTCTCTAATTTTGTAATCTAATTGATGATAAAAATATATTTACTCCTTATTTCCTTATCTTCCTAGAACAATTAAGTACATTTAATGCTTTCATAATCAAATACATGTAATCCACGAGAAAAAAATTGTGGTAGAGCAAGTTTGTGATAGAGCAAGTAATTCAATGTATGGAAGCTCACACTATACTTCTTTATGAAACAAACAGGTAATCATGTGTGACAATTGAGACCAGGTGCTGCACTCATGGTGAAGCCAATACCACTTTTCTTAACATGTAAATGAAGTCTAATTCCACCCCACGGATCAAGCCAGATTTCTAAGATGAAATATTTTTGTTCAAGGATTCCATCCAAATCGTTACAAATATTTTAGGTTATAATCATGTGACAGTTGAACATATCTTTAACACATTGGAATAAAAAAACTGGTTGCATAGGTAAATTGACCCCCTAAGGCGAAAGGTTATCTTGAGATTCAAACCATTTTTGTGGTTAATAATTGTAGTGCGAGACATGGGTTTCCATTATATTGGAAATGGAGAGAGCATTTTGATGACCACTAAGGGGCTATCAATCACAATTTTGAATAGCCAATATTGGAAGATAATTTTATTTCTTTGAAATCAGCAACTTGGGTAAACCGAGCTAGGAAGTGGCTTGGTATTGAACTAGGATTTTGTATTCAACGAACAAGAGATATTTAGTGTGTCGTGTATGAATACTCTTTTTCATTATGAAACAGTTGTTGATCAATGCACTTGTCTGTTGAGAACAGACGAATGTCAGTAGCACTCTGGTGTACCGGCCTGCGCGGGGAGCGTTAGGCAATCTAGAGCATTTCCGGGGGAAAAAAAACTCTAGTGAATTGGCCAAGCCATGATCGATAGACGCCGTACGCGCCGCCGGGCAGGCCGGCAATCGGAAATCCCCTCATTTCAGGGAGCATTCCGACTGAAACCAAAAGTTTTGCACCTCTTCATGTGGACAGTTGCGAACGAATCTTGCGACGAAAAGCGACAAAGTCTTTCATATTGTCTCGATGCTCAGCTGTTCATGGCAGCTCGTAGCATGTGGAACTAGATCCATGTGCCAACCGGACGAAACCTGGGTCCTTGAGGAAGTAGCGAAACGCTCGCTATTTGAAACATACGGAGAGGGAGAAACGCGTCATTTGCAGATGCCCTCTTTACAGATCTACCACCACACCCTAGCAGGAGAACATTTAGGACAATACAACGAACCGCAGCGAATGCTCGCTGAGGTCCTCAACTTCACTTGATCATTCGATGATTTTGGAGTTTCACATTGCTTCAACGTTCACTTCAGCATGTACATTAGAACCTGCCGATGAGATCCCTAGATCGAAAGCAACCTCTAAAATGGCGACGAAGGAATCACGGATAGAATCTAGTCAAGTTTCATCGTTTTCGGCTCAGTGCAAATGTCGAAAACTTGGCACAGGATATCCGGTGTACTTAATTTTCAGTACGTCATACCCATGAAGACTATGGTAGTGTACAACGTACTCAGACCTTTTAAAAAAGGACACGACATACGAGCATGTCGTTCCTTTGTTTCACAATGGGTGCAACATAACAAATTCTTGTGTAAAAGCAAGCAAATTAAAATCAATTACCACTTCAGCACGGTGTGATGTCATTTTCATAGATATAGTGACGTACAGTGATGTATGTGTGGGAGCGTTTACTGCCAACGGACATACATTATGTAAAGATGTAAGGAAAAAGCGTTAGGTACGTGTTTTTGGAGACTGATGGCGAGGGGGTAGTTTCATTTTCGGCATTTGTTCTTGTTATTTAAGACATGCATCACGTCGGCTTAGTCAACGGTACGTGACACTGTCAGCTAGTTATTGTTCCATTAAGGTGCAACATATGCCAAGCTCAAGTTAGTTTCCTTGTGTCGACCCCCCTCCCCCTCCGTCCTTTCCTAGCCAACGACTTTGACCTGTCACTGCCCATCACGTCTCTGCCCTCCTCGTTCCAGCACCATGTATTGCCTCAGCATGATGCCGAGTATGGCGGAGGACATCCTACACCCAAGTAAGGCCCAAGTGGGTATCCCCTGTATTAAGCGATTAGAATTTTCATTATGTACCCATGTTCAGACACTATGGCTACACAATTGCGGTGGTCCGCATCTCGTAGGCAGGGGCATGGGCAGTGGCACGAACACACTCTCCGATCACCTCCACTGTCCTTAGCACGCCCGGTTCTAGATGAGCTAGGTGTCTCCTCCCCCCCCCTTCTGCCCGTCGCCTGATTTTTTTTGCAAGATTCGAAACTAAAGTTTTCGTCATCCTGTCATCACCAGAGAGGTCTGCCTCCCCTATGCTGCGACTAAGCCATTCAAAGTAGGAACCACTACGGGGCAAAAGACCTTGCGTTAGGTCGTCTCGGTTGCACTTGTTTAGTGTTTTTTGTGGTGCACATTCAGTCCCCCTATACTTGCTATATCCCTCAAAAACGCACTAAGAACGATGGAGTCTTCTCGAGTTGGATGGAGTTCAAGGACATGGGCGAGTATCCTCGGATCGTGGACGACTATCTCTCAAAAAACCGTATCACAGTGTAGTGGTTGCGTAGTGAGCCTACCAAGTTCACATCTCGATGTTCGTAGTTGAAGGAGAAGGACTACACGTGGATATTGCGCGCCCACATGTGTAAGCAAAGTGGGTAGGTGAAGGACTCTGAGTGGAAAGACGGCCACAACTGTGTACCCGGTATTAGAAGTAGTCGTGGAGATCCGGCAAAGACGTAGAAGTGGGTGACCCGGCACATCGTTGCCACCTTGCAAAAGGACCATTATGCGCATGTAACCAATCTTGAGGCAAAGGTTAAGAAGGCAATCAGCAAGGACGTAGACCGTAGCACCCTCTACTTCGCAAAGGTGGTGGTACAAGAAAAGCTCCTTTGCTTATGTACCATGTCTTGGTCTCTGTTCCCAGCGTACACGCAAGAGGTATTAACTGTTCACTTATCCAAACTCTTTTCTTTTGTTTATTTTCATGTGGCATCGCTTGACCCCTTTTTTTACAAGTTTCTACAGCGGATGAGACTAGATCACAACGCTTCGCTATCATTGAGGCAACAGAGGGCAGTATCTTCCATCGAGCCTTTGTGGCTTCCAACGTGACTGCCCTCGGTTTTTAGGACTCCCGTCGCATTGTTACAATGGACGGGACTTTCCTAAAGAATGGCGACAAATAGACATTGTTGGTGGCGTACTACTTTGACGCCAACGATCATGCACTACCTATGGCATGGGCACTGGTGCCCACAGAAAATGAGGACCACTTGACTTGGTTCTGCTACCACCACGCCATCGCCTTCCCAACCGCTGCAGAACATGGTAGTGCAATCATAACCAATCGAGAGAATGGTCTCTTGAACGCGGTGGGCAGCAAGCTACCTGATGCCATGCACACTTACTATGCATGGCACCTTCGGTAGAATGTCCGTCAACGGTATAGAAAGAATGCAGGTTGAAGAAGTTGTCAAAGTATTACTAGCAAGATAAATAACATAACAATGTAACAGCCTTCTTCAAATTGTACAACATCTGTTTGCTGCAGACACCTCATTACAGAAGGCCACTAGGATTGCCAGTATCTCCCCTTGTTCCAAAGGAGATGTGGTTGGATATCAACATGCATTTTGTGACGGGATTTTCCACCAGTCCTGAGGGCTACAACGCCATCCCCGTGATAGTAGGCAGATTTTAGAAATGTCACAGTTTGTTCTGACCTTCACCATCCTCAACGAGGGAACATCATGGTTATTTCTTAACGAGATCTTATGCGTACACTGTGTGGCACATACCATCATGAAGATTGAAATTTCCATTGCAATTGCCCATCTAACATGAATTGATGACACATTACGTAAGTCGTATCTGGCTATCAACATCGTTCCATCCCCGAATAGAGGGGAAAACCAAGCGCACCAATGAGATGCTCGATCAACTTCTCTGCACATTATACGAGCCCCACAAGTATGATTGGGCAGTAAAAATTCCGACCGTTGAGCTGGCATACAACTCCGTAACTTCCACCGCAAGGGGTGAAATCACTTTTGGAGCAGTGTATGGAAAACCTCCCGCCAACCTAGTAGGACTTTAGAGCTGAAATGACATTTCCTTGGTCAACATCCACCAACGAGACTTCTCCAGCGTTTGGTAGGAAACATGACGAACCCTCAAAGCACACAAGCAACAAAGAATCAAGCACCCAACAAAAATCACAGCAGTGATGTTCTCAGCAATGACGATTGTGTCCTACACAGCTCGATGAACATCCAAATTCAAGGACATGATTTTGTGAGATCAAACAGTGGTTGTTGGAACCATTTGATTTCAAGGGAATGCAATTTCCTATCATTGCTCGCCTTTACCTACCTGAGAGCACCGCAATCCACATTTTCTTCCATAAGGCCAAGCTCAAGCACTACGGAGTCCCTAGCGTGAACTTCCCCTGCTCAGACGTTGCATCTCCACCCATATGTTAAAGTGGATGTAAGTGTCGTCGGTGGTGCAAATTTGGCCAGCCATGCTAGCATGCGTGTGCGCTCATGATGGAGGTGGGCGAGCTACCCACAGCGCACGTGAGCCGCAGACAGACGTCACAGTATTCGAGCCTCACCTACTGCAACTCCATGCCCTCACTGTCCTCTGCTGGGCTGAACCAACGTGCGCCGCCTGGTTGGGGCCAACCCGGTCCGCGACGTGGCCGTGGTTGTCCTTGGAGAGCTCGCATGAAGCGTGCGCCGCTCCGGAAATGGAACTTCATCTGCCGAAATTGTGGCTGTAATGGGCACACAAAGAAGAGGTTTTCCAACCCTGCTGCATCTCGGCCTCACGAAGCTGTATGCTAAGAGCATAATGGGAGGCAGTAGTAGGAGGACGACTTGCTCGAGCTGAGACACATGAAGGGGCAGAGGGAGAAGAAGGACGGCAATGTGCCCGCTGCACACACATTGGTGTTGCCTCCCGTTCTGCTTAGCTCGAGCAAGTCGGCTGCACACACATTGGCACATTTGTTTCCTCTTTGTTGCCCACCAATGTGTAGGCGTACATTGGTGGGCAACCAAGAGGATGGCAACATGTCGACTGCACACACATTATGTGGCAGATGTTTCCGGTTCTATGTTTAGTCTTAGTGACAATGAGGCGCTATGTTTCATGTTCTGCAACACACATAGCATGAATACATGAGGTATTTGTCAAATGAGTAGGAAGAAAACCTATGAAAAATACTACAATCTCCGACACTTTAGGTTCAACTTGTGAAGAGAAAATAGCACATACACCCGGTCCCACACCGCCCAAAGTGGTCATACACTTACACACCATAAGGGATCCGGGGGGACCCATGGCTGCCACTATGGTGGCCACCAGGAAGGACGACAATGTGGCGGATTTATACACATGCTGTGACACATGTGGCACTTTCCATGGTTAGTCTACTAGACAATGATCTGTTGTCTTTGCTTTTGTGCAGCACACATAGCATAAAAATGTGAGGTATTTGTTATATGCATTTTAAATAGAGTGTGGAAAACAATCCACTACCATGTACTTGAGGTTAAAAAGTTCATGACAGAATAATCCATGTACTCATTCAAAAAGCTCTTCCAAAGTGGTTATAGTCTTCCGCACTAAAAGGGATCCGGATGGCTGCCAGTGAAGTGGGCACCAGATAGGACGGCAATGTGGCAGCTTCACGCACATGATGTGGCACATGTCGAATGGATCACTTGGAGGGGGGCCCAATTTCTTCGATTCCCAGAGGGTCTTGATGTTCTTCCACGTGACTCATGCATCAAACTGGTCCATAGGGGGTCGTGGAGGAAGAAGTCCTCCTCATGGACCAAATCGACGAGCCTCCGGTACTCCATCCCACAACTGAAACGACGACATTAGGCAACCTTACAGCTTCAGTGGATCTGGAGGAGACATGTTTCCACGTGAAAACAGTGGTAGAGAAGGAAAATATGTGCATGTGTTCACTTATAAAATTGACAAGGAGCTCTAGTTTAGCATTGAAACGCGTCCTGTTGAGTATTTATCCTGTCAAAAGTTTCCCGGTTTGCAATCTCGCGCACCACATTGGGCCCTGATGGACCCATGGCTGCTACTGAGGTGGGCACCATGTAGGACGGCGATGTGGCCGTTTGATATTCATGAGCTAGCACATGTTGTAAAGGTCTGCAAGACACGGGTCGAGACCATTTGAGTCCCACATGCGCTTGATGTTAACACACACAAGCCACGCATCACAGAGGTCCATGTGGCACGCATCGTCGACATCTCCCGCCCATTTCTCCACATGCGACAATGGGCCACCCTTAAGAGAGAAGTGGTACAAGGACGCCACGGCCTGGAAGTGAATTTCCCATCGTGAAGTACAAGTTGCCAATGCCGTCGAATTACCTCATGAACTCCTTTTACGAGCTCGTTTTGCGCAATAGCAGGCCTTCCGCACCCTTTCCACTACGTCACATCAAAATGGTTCTTTTTTGTGTACAAGATGGCGGTTGGCGTTCTGCCTTGTCAACGAGGCTGACGATGATCTCTCGGTTGTCACTAGCGGCCCAATGTCCTTCATCGCCAACATATCCAACGACACGTGTGTAATGACTCCATGCACACATAGCTTCAATTGATGCAAATGGTGCACAACAAAGCACAATATGCATCAAACCTAGGTTTGAGAGGACATGGTTTGTGATTAAGGGTGCACACAGGTTCCAGGAACCGCGGTTCCGGAACCGTGGTTCCGGTTCTGGAACCGGAACCGCGGTTCCGGTTCCAGGATTCTGGAACCGTCGAGGAACCGCGGTTCCTGAGCCTAGGTCTACGAAGGGGATAATGAGTGGGGAGGGGTGAGGTTCTAGGCTATTTTTGCTGATGTGGCACCCTTTGAGGCCATGTGAGCACTTCAATCAATCACCCACATACAATTCTGGAGTGTGGAAGGTCTTTATCCTTGTCTTTTTGGAAGAAAACATGGTAGTGGTAGCCAATAATGCTTCATGTTTGAGAAAAAACTCTGTGGAACCGTGACTGGAACCGCGGTTCCGTGAGGAACCGCGGTTCCGGAACCGGAACCGCGGTTCCGGTTCTGAGCTGGAACCGGAACGGCGGTTCCGGTTCCGTTCTCAGAACCGCGGTTTTGTACCGGTGTGCAGCCTTATTTGTGATACACCGTTCGGGCATACATCTAATCACCACAACCGTTTGTGATTGTTTTGTACATTCTTGTTGATTCTCTACTTAAAGAATTCAACAGTATGACCATCCTCCATGTCGTCGAGATGCCTTGCAAACGTCAAACAAAGTTTTTGGTACTTGAAGTAATACACTTGTCGTAGGAAAATTTTGAACCACTTCGTGCACAGATCGTATGCTTTTGTTTAGTGGTCTATTGCAAGCTAGCACGACAAGGCAGCGTTGCCCTATTTTTCTAGTTGATGCACCAGGGTGCGATCAGTACCCATGTTATTGGTGTGATCGGTTTGCATCATCTGCGTCCATATAACATGTGTTGTACCATCAACATTAGCATAGCTAGTCTAGTTGGAAATATTGGCCATACTGCGTTCGGTAGTCGCATAAGTGGTGCATTGGACACCCATGACAAAAGTGCAACCTACAACTTCTATCAATCGCGGAAGCGGTGCCTATGAGAGTGGTGCATTTGGCAATCGTGTCGATTCAATCGACGCACACGTCGGCCATGCATTTATCGCTAGCAAGGATTGTGCATTTGGCACTCGTGAATGCTACAATTACATCTCTGATGTTGGTCATGCTCCCAACGTGACCAATACTTGGCAATTCTGTGGGATTGGCCCTCGATTGGAGATTCTCACCATCACGTGCTTGTTGAGTACAATCGGCACTCATATCTGCCTTCAGCAAAAATCCACGCACAAATGACTAATCCAGTATCATTGGTGCACTTGGCACCAATGTGGATATGCAATCAACATTTGTTTTGGTCACATCTCTGTAGACCATGAAAAGTGTGTTCGGCACTAGCATCACGAATGCATGTGGCATCTGTGATCAAAGTGCAACTAGCATGTTTTTAGTGTTTGAAACCATCAAAATTTCTGTAACTAGCACGTGTGCAGTTGCCAGTAGTGCAATTGACACTTTCGTTGATGATATGGTCAATGCCCGTATGAACGTGCAATTGACAATCGTTTTGTGCAACTCGCACATTTTGCATTATTGCGGTGAGTAGATGGGTTGTTGAGTGGTCGTAGCACGTTCAATCCTTTCATTATTCTTCTTCCTCGAGAACCCGTCTCAATGCATGTCACCATTGTGGTTTTGCAACGTGGTGCACATTGTGGTCCTCATTTTGTGTAAACAAAAATGTTGAGTGCATGTACAACCAATATTGAGCGATGCCATGGCTATTGAACAGTCAACCTTTCCGGATTTTGTCATAAATACCCCAAACTATGAGGTTAACTCATATGAATTTAGGCACTTCCAGTGCTAAACTTCTGGCATTGAAGCATTTCCAAGGGAATTTTGTACACATGGGAAAATTTCAATATTCCACCCTTTTTGTGCTTCAGACTGGAAAAGGAAAAGAAAATCAGAAAAACATGTTTTTGGAAGATCTCAACCAAAGCCTTTAGAATTGCGTGTAAAAACTCATGGTCAACTTGACCACACACTTGTATTTTGCCACAAACTTTGTCACCATTTGATGTTTTTTGTAAGACGTTAACATAGAATTCCTCAACTTGAGGTTGAATGAAAAGTGAACCAAATTATGGCACATCAAGTGCCATTTTTGTTTGATGCTTGAAATCTTTCAAACATCACCCAGTGGTGTGTTAGGAAAACCGTCGGTCTTCCCTTTTTCCTATGAACAGGAAAACATTGAAGAAAATGATAGAGAAACTACTTAATACATTTGAGAGCCTATAATGAGCTCCATGCCGCTTTTTACGACGGTGAATCCACCACCAACAAGGCCAGACCACGGGTCCTACTAAGGAGATTGTCCTCGTCTATAGTGCTAGTGGCACTTAGAGATTTGTAATTTTTTTATAGATGGGCGAAATGGCTGATATATTTGCGCAAGCGTTAACAAAAGCCTGAGATGTCCATAACTTAAATGTAAGCTATGCCATATCCATGAAGCTAAAAAAACAATGCCATATCCACTTTTTTGGCCATGCCCGATTGGTGACCGATGTCATCGATTGAGCGAAGCGAGGGGGGTGATGTGTCACCCCCGTTGCTTCCCCCCCTCCCCCCCCTCGCAAGAATCATGATCAAACAATTTGCCATTTCTTCTTTTTTTTTTCTACTTGCAAACCCCCATTCACGGATATAGAGTTTTCTATGTTTGCGCGGACGGAGCCCGCGCAAACATAAAACCCTACATAAATGCATGGGATGTTTCCGACCCCCACCCAAAAACATCGCAAACCTTTGGGAGAAAAGTCGCAAACCCCTCAATAGAGGGGTTTGTGATTTTTCTCTCATGTAGGTTACGTCAGCATGTTGTCGCTCGATGGCATACGGCGTCAACATAGCGCGTACATAAGGATATAGCTTACTTTTTGCGTGCTTGCTGGATATAGCATAAACAAAGAAGCAAAAAGTTTCGAAATTGGATATGGCTTGATTAATGTGCAAAACGTGGATATGGCGGTAGATATCGAGAATTTCGTGGGTATATGGTCATTCCCCCATTTTGGAAAGAATTACAATTTTAACCTAAATTTAGAGCTCAAGCTGAGCTTCTAATAGGTTTTGATAGTGTGCAAAGTAGACGCTTAACGAAGGATCTGCCCTCCGTTTCATATGGAACCGGCCGAGTCGAAAACACGTGGAAACTTTGGAAAAGAGTTCCCGCCTCTTAGGACGATGGTGGATTTTAAATCATAACCACCACGTCTCCGCACTTCTATCTACCCACTGCGCTACTTGCAGACGACACCCATAGCAGAAAAAGGTTACCGATAGTGTTGAGCCATTGTGCGGGGTGATGCCCCGTGGTGGTGGGGAGGACTGAGGAAACTTGCCTTCTTTTCTACTTGGGTTGTCGGCCCTTGTCAGAGGGGGTAGGAAGGAGAAAGAGGTCCGCTCCTCGCCTGCCCCTTGGGCTGATATCCCTCTGAGGGGGGGTGACAGGACAACACCTCAACTCCCCCCCCCTGGACAGTCAGCCACGTGAGGGGAGGACAAGTGACGCGATGGATTTTTCCATTGCGGCACTCCTTTCACCTACAATCTGGCCATAGATGTTTCCTAAGCTAGAGTCAAACTAGACTCTAGCCTATTACATTTTTGTGGGGTTTGACTCGTCAAAAATTGAGCCTCGAGTACCCAAAGTACCCGATAGTTGTTTAAAGACCATTTTCACCCTAAAAATGGTCCTTTCGCTACAGGTAACTATCGTTTTAGATTTTTGTTCATGACGTACCCAATCTTTTTTTTCATACTTAGACATCACCATTATAGTAAACATGGTAAGCAAAACATGGACATGTAGTAATGTGTGTTGAAAATAGTTTAGGATAAACATAGGCCTTACAGCGGCATGTACTGCCCTAGTGTCCCACTGACTAAGCAGCTTTGAGAGGTCGGTGGTAATGAAAAGATCCATGCCATCACCTCTAAAGTAGGGCACAGTTGACCTACATGACATACTACCATAGGAATGGCATATCCCCGTGCAAAGCATGCGTCGTCAACAAGTTCCTCAACTGCATCGTAGAATGAGTCACTCATGGGATCAATGACCTCCCCCGTTAAATCTACATCTTCTTCAAGGGTGTCTCCCATCACCTGGCCTTTGTGGCTAGGGCACATGTACATCTTAATGATGTGTGCTGGCTTCTGCCCGGCCCATAACCTTGAAATGAAGTATGTTGAATTGATGCCAAGTACGAAACCAGTCACAAACAAGAGCTCAGAGTCTGATGGGCAGTCCATGGCAAAGGCTGATTTGGTATAATATTGAACTTTGTTAAAGAGAATAAGCACAATGTCCATGAAATTCACTTTATGTTGCAGAATGGGTTTACAATTTCTTTTTGTGGGGAAATTTGACATTAAATATCCACGTCTTCCATGACATGACCAAAGTGACAGACACACAATGACAAAAAAGAATATTGCTTCAGAGTCAACGAGCAGCAAGGGCCGTAGTGCAATTGGCCACATGTTAACCGGCCCACCCTCTGTACTTGGGAAGTTCGTCCTTGTCTTTGTCGAGGGACTCAAAGTGATACAAGGCCCCGTGAATTTGCACTTCAAATCTGCACACAACGTACACACATGGCAGACCTTTATTGCACAACGCATTAATGAACATTGGTCTGTAAAACATGGAGACTAGAAAGAAGTGAACGTACACTTCACACCTCCTCATTCTCCTCCTCGTCGGTATAGTCCTCCGGGACATTATCCCTGAGGGTCTTGCAATTGGTCCTGCAACCTATGATGCCTCTGCCTCTTCTTGGGTGCCACTTGTGGGCCACCATTCGGTGTATGGCTCTGCACACACTACAACTCCTGCTCTCTCTTGCCACCTCAACTACACTACCTTTGCTACTGTCGCTGCTGGTGCGACTACCGGTGGGTTGGTGCACTTGGACATGGTGTCACCCCATGGGCCGCACTGTCAGTAGATGTTGTTTGCTTTCCTTCATTTTTTGCGATCCAAACGCTTGCTCTAGAGCCCTCCACGTCCATGTTGTGGACCCGGTTGCAACCAGATGACCCCCTCCAATGGAGTGAGCGTGGCTGGGTCCACTGCCGACATCAGGTCATTCTACGTTCACCAGAAAGCCATCTTTGTTAGGTCGAAGTTTCACAGAGGCTCTTGCAGGTGCCCCTGACCGTGTAGCAGAGCGTAGGCATGCACGGGATCATTGGGTGATGTCCACGAGCCTCAGCAAAATGCCACGCGGAATGTAGCCATCCGCGGCCCCTCCTTCGTGACATCTTACCAGTTGCACAACAGAGATGCATTCAACAGCTGAGCCTCTGGAGTTGGGGCCATGTTGCCCTTGCACACTCTTGCCTCTTTTCTGCGTTCAGCCAGAAGGTGTTTTACCCACACAAATAATGAGACATTGCAATTAAAGGGATAACACTTCCGCATTTTGATGATGCGCATGTTGAGGGACCCAGAGGCATTTGATGTTGTGTGATCAGCGCGACCACTTGAGCAGTATGCACGCGTCCACCGTTGTAGCGGGATGCTGCCCATTCAGTCACAGCCAAACAAGTGAAAAACATAGTGTGGGTATTTTTGCCACATGATCTCCTCGCACCGTCGAAACTCTTCGTGGATCAATGCGTGGGCCACATGCCAGCACCAAAAACCTGCATGCTTTCTGTACCATTGACGAACATTCTACTGAATGTGCGATGCACAGTAAGTGTGCATGGCATCCGGCAGCTTGCTGCCCACCGCGTTCATGAGTCCATTCTCTTGATCGGTGATGACTGCACTACCTTGTTCTGCAATGGTTGTGAAGGCGATGGCAAGGTGGTTGCAGAACCAAGTCAAGTGGTCCTCATTTTCTGTGGGCATCAATCTCCATGCTATAGGCAGTGCATGATCATTTGTGTCAAAGTACTACACCACCAACAATGTATGTTTGTCGCCATTCTTTATGAAAGCTCCATCCATTGTAACAATGCGACGGGAGTACAAAAAACCGAGAAGAATCGCGCCAAAAGCCACAAAGGCTTGGTGGAAGAAGTTGCCCTCTATCGCCTCAACGACAACAAAGCGTTGCGTTCTAGTCTCATCAGCTGTAGAAACACGTAGATAAATGGGTCAAGCACTTCCAGATGAAAATAAGCAAAAGAAATGAGTTTGGATAAGTGCACTGTTAATTCCTCTTGCGTGTACGCCGGGAAGAGAGACCAAGGCATGGTACAAGAGCCAAGAAGCTTTTCTAGAACCACCAGCTTTGTGCGGTAGAGGGTGTCACGGTTTATGTCCTTGCCAATTGCCTTCTGAACCACTACGTCGAGATTTGTTACATTTTCACAGGGGTCCTTTTGCAAGGTGGCAACAATTTTCTGGGTCACGCACTTCAATGTCTTTGCCGGATCTCCACGGCTGCTTCTAACACCGAGTATAGAATGGTGGTCGTCTTTCCACTCAGAGACCTTCATCAACCAACTTTGCTTACACATATGGGCGCGCAATATCTAGGTGTAGTTCTTCTCCTTGAGCTGCGAACAATGACTTGTGAACTTGGTAGGCTCACTACGCATCCAATACACTATGATGCGGTTTTTGAAGTGGTATCCGTCCACAGCTTGACAACACTCGCCCATGTCCTTCAACTTCATCCCACTCGGGAAGGCTCCACCGACCTTGGTGCGTTTTTCCGGCTTGTTATCACATGATACTATAGAAAATCACTACAAAAAAATGTAGGATATAGCAAATATAGATGGATTGAACGTGCACCACAAATAAAACTAAACAAGAGCAATGGAGATGACCTAACGCAAGGTCTTCTACCCCGTAGTGGTCCCTCCTTTGAACGGCTTAGCCGCAGCTTAGGAGAGGTAGACCTCTCTGGCAAGGACAGGATGACGACAACTTCAATTTCCAATCTTGCATAAAAAATTAGGTGACGGGCAGAAGGGGGGGGGGGAGAAGACACCTGTCTCTTCTAGAACCAAATGTGCTAAGGCTAGTAGAGGGGTGTCGAGAGTGCGGTCATGCCACTACCCTTGCCCTCGTTTACGGGATGTGGACTACCACAACTGTGCAGCCATAGTCTCTGAACATGGGTATAGAAGGAAAATTCTAATTGCTTAATACAGGGGATACGCACTTGGGCCTCACCTAGGTGTAGGACGTCCTTTGCCGTACTTGGCATCGTGTTGAGGTAGTACACGGTGCGGGAGCGAGTAGGGCGGAGCCGTGATGGGCAGTGCTATGTTGAAGTCGTTGGCTAGGAAAGGACAATGGGGGAGGGGGGTCGACACAAGGAAGCTAACTTGAGCTTGGCATACGTTGCACTTGAATGGAATTATAAATTGCTGTTGTATCACGGACCGTTACGTCGATGAAAAGTTTTTCATATGCGAAGGACGACACGTATACACTAGTTGGAGGCGCCACGATCTATTCTACCTCGTGCATGCAAAGTCTGATAAGTCAACGTGGTGCATGTCTTGAATAACAAAAAGAAATGCCAAAAATGAAACTACCCCCTCTCCATCAGTCTCAAAAAACATGTTACACAATGTACGCTTTTTCCTTACTATATTACACAATGTATGTCGTTGTACACTGCCGTCGTATTCATGGGTATGACGTACAAAAACTAAGAACACCGGATACCCTGTGCCAAGTTTTTGATCTTTGCATTGAGCCAAAAACGATGAAACATGACTAGATTCTATTCGCGATTCCTTCGTCGCCATGTTAGAGGTTGCTTTCGATCTAGGGATCTTGTCGGCAGCTTCTAATGTACGTGCTGAAGTGAAAGTTGTAGCAATGTGAAACTTAAAAATCATCGCATGATCAAGTGAAGTTGAGGACCTCAGCGAGCATTCGCTGCGGTTCGTTGTATTGTCCCAAATGTTGTCCTACTAGGGTGTGGTGGTAGATCTGTAAAGAGGGCATCTGCAAATGACGCGTTTCTCCCTCTCCGTATGTTTCAAATAGCGAGCGTTTTGCTACTTCCTCAAGGACCCAGGTTTCGTCCGGTTGGCACATGGATCTAGTTCCACATGCTACGAGCTGCCATGAACAGCTAAGCATCGAGACAATATGAAAGACTTTGTAGGAAAATATCCAGATACCCAGGGTTCAGAAACCAAACTCGCCAAACCCCCCGTCGTCAAAATAATGAGCTCAGGTCGCCCCGCCTCTTAGTTTTTGATCATCAAGAGCCCCGTCTTCACTTTTTTTATCACAATAAACCTCGCGATGGCCCGCGGGGTAGATTGTGCCGCTACATTATACATTGACATGAGGGGTATATTGTAACGTCACAATCTACCCCGTTTCCTTATTGAGTCGTCTAAGGTATTCTTAGCATTTTTCGTATTTCTTTGAACACGTCGTAAGAAACAGATGGAAAAGCCTCTTAACGTTAGGTTTCGTCTTTGAATTTCTGGCGTGTTTGTTTTTCAAACCCCCCCCCCC
>SZWC01031175.1:4436-16600 GCA_023375785.1 Penium margaritaceum | reverse complement strand
GCCAAGGAAACTGCCACAACTGTGGCAAGGCCGGACACTGGGCTCGAGAGTGCCGTGCACCCAAGAGAGAGGGAGGAGACGGGGATGAATGGCAAGGGGGAAATGGTGGGAAGGATCCCACAAGCTTGATGGCTGAGTGTGCCTCCAACAAAGGGCGGGTGATACTCAGGCCAGGAGCCTATGGCCTTGACTCGGGCACAAACGAGCACACCACTTACGAGAAGAGAGACTTCATCTCTCTTGCTCCGTGTAACAAGAACTTCAGAGTCGCCAACGGCAAGGTTGAGGCAGCTGAGGGGATTGGTGACAAGCTGGTCACAGTGGGTGTCAACGGTGGATTTTCCGACCTCAAGCTAGAGGGGGTGGTCTACTTGCCCTCCTTCACAGCCAACCTGCTCTCCGTCTCTAAGAAAACTGACCATGGCATGACAGTGGTCTTTACACAGAAGGAAGCAGTGACAGTTCCCACCAAGGACATCAACATTTCCTACTCTTCCAAGAAGGTTGTCGCACACGTTCCTCGCGTTGATAGACTCCACGTCTTGCAGACCAAAACGACAACTTCAACGGCTGAATCTTTGGCCGAGAGTGATGATGAGGAGAGCAGTGATGCAGACTCAGATTAGGAAGGACATGTTGGAGCAGCGGAAGCAATGGAAGCAGATGATTCGGCAACAAAACCGCAAGCAAATGCAGCCACCGGGGCTGTTCATTCTAACCTGTGCACATCCTCCAAGAACCTGTGGCACAGGCGCTTTGGACACGTGGCTCATCGCACATTGGAGCTCATGGGAAAGCAGGAGCTAGTGCGTGGGATGGAGCTAGGTGATGAGGTGGAGGGAGCGGAGATCATGTGTGAGCCATGCCTTCAAGGCAAGGCGAAAAAGAAACCCTTCAAGCGCAATGGAACGCGTGCTCTCGCACCTCTTGATCTTGTCCACTCTGACGTATGTGGTCCCTTTCGCATACCATCAAATGGAGGCAGCCGATTTTTCCTCACATGCATCGACGACAACAGCCGCAAAGTCTGGATATACTTTTTCAAAAAGAAAAGTGAGGTGAAGGAGAATCTACAGGCCTTTCTCGCTATGGTTGAGCGACAGAGTGGAAAGAAGGTGAAGGCATTCAGGACGGAAAATGGAGGAGAGTACGAAGCTTGCAGGGAGTGGCTCAAGACACAGGGCATTGAACACCAGAAAACTACGCCCTACTCACCTCAAAGCAACGGAGTAGCAGAGAGGATGAACCAGACGCTCCTAGGCATGACAAGGTGCATGCTCTTTGACGCCAAGCTTCCTCCTAGGTTCTGGGCTGAAGCAGCACGTACGGCTACATACCTTGTGAACCTCACACCTGCAGCAGCTCTGCGAAGGAGAGGCAAGAAGAAGCAGACACAGCAGTTGAAGACGCCTCAAGAAGCATGGTCAGGCAGGAAGCCGGACGCCTCCCATCTCAAGGTGTTTGGTTGCACCGGGTTTGCCAAGGTCCAGGCTGGTGAGGGCCCTGGAAAGCTCGATGCAAGAGCACGAAAGTGTATTTTCATCGGTTACGACACCGCCCACAAAGCCTATCGACTGTGGGACCAAGGAGCCAAGAAGGTCATCCGCAGCAAAGACGTGGATTTCCACGANCAAGGAGTCCTTCATGCACTGCGACAATGACCCTAGCATGTACGTGCATGAGAGTGACAAAGGGACTATGTTGGTCGCCTTGTACGTTGATGACCTGATTCTATGCTCCTCTTCAACGAAGCTGCTAGACGATCTCAAGGGGCAGCTGAGTAGCAGATTCAAGATGAAGGACATGGGTCCTCTTGACTTCTATCTTGGAATTGCAATCAAGCGCGACAGAGCAGCAGGTACCATCAGCCTGAACCAGACAAAATACATCGACTCCATCCTCAAACGATACGACATGGCAGATTGCAAACCTGCCGGCACACCCATGAGCTCGGAGTGCAAACTCTCCACCTCCATGTCCCCATCCAACAAAGTGGAGAAAACTGACATGCTGGGCATCCCACATCAGTCTGCAGTGGGCAGTTTGATGTATGCCATGGTCGCCACCCGACCAGATATAGCCCATGCTGTTGGGCAGGTGAGCCGGTTTTTGGCCAATCCCGGTCCACTTCACTGGCAGGCCGTGAAGCGCATCATGCGCTACCTTCANGGGACGCGGCACGTGGGGCTCCAGTTTGGAGGCATCGCTGGATCCGCATCACTCCGTCTCATGTGCTACACTGATGCTGATTGGGGAGGGAATATCGATGACAGAAAATCTACCTCCGGCTTTGTGTGTATGTTGAATGGAGGTGCAGTCAGTTGGGCAAGTCGCAAGCAGGAATGTGTCTCTTTGTCAATAGCTGAAGCTGAGTACATCGCCTTGGCTGAGGTGTGTAAAGAGATGCAGTGGCTACGAAGCTTGCTATCCGAGATGAAGGCACCACAAGCAACGGCGACGATCATCAAGATTGACAACATGAGCGCCATTGACATGTCAAAGAACCCCGTCTTGTCCAGGCGCACAAAGCACATCGAGATCCGCTACCACTACGCTCGAGACTTGGTCTACAAGCAGACAGTGGAGCTNACCTTGACACTAGGATGCTTATGTGTCAAGCCCACAGTGCAAGTCTATTGGTGACGTGGCTGGTTCAGGCCACTTCCCAGGAATGTGCTTTTGAGTTCTAGGACTGGACAGACAGCTATAAAAGGACTTGTCTAGCATGCTGATCAATCAACCCTTGCTTGATGCTCTCTTGCGTATTGACGACTTGAGCTCTTCTTGAGATGTAATGCTAAGGCGTTAGTACTCTTGAAGGTGAAGTGTATGCCTGATTAAGTTTGGGGTGCATGACACATGTCAACAAAGGAAGAAGGCCTAAAAACCTTTGTGAGCTTTTCGGTTTCGCGACTTCTCTGCCAGAGGTGGTTAGCTCAGTAGCTAACATCAACTACCTTCCAGTCACTTAGGGGGGGTTAAACCATGTCCTTGTCAGACAGGAGCTCCTCTTCCCTCCCTTATGGGTGCACACGGGATCAGGCAATCCGCGATTCTTGCCCGCGGATCTCGGGTCATGGTTCGAACCGCGGTTCCGGTTCCAACATTGGAACGGATCCGTGTATCTGCAAATCTAGAGGAGAGGGGGGGAGGTCCACCCCGGAGATACACGGAACCCTTCTAAACCGAGATTTGGCCTGCCAGATAGTCAAATACCATCCGGGTCTGAGCATCTCGTCCCTGGATGGAACCGCGGATCTGAACTGGGTCCATGAAATCTGGCTTGTATCCATGTATCCGCGGATTTAGTTCATGACCCTCATGGAGGAAAGCAAAAGCGGTGAACAAGTTCAGCCCTCACACTTCAATATCTCCTTTAGAGATGGTTTGGTCCTTTCCATTCACTTATTCATACACTTGATTTTGTGATTCGGAAGACATCTCGCATGGCAGCATGCGTGAGAAGATGATGTGGCATAGCCGCTTCACACGCTGTCATCGACGCAGCTTTTGCGTGCATTGGCTCCCTGAATCTGACCTGCCGTGTCAGCGGTCGCCTGTTCGTCCAACGATGGGAAAATGATGAAAATGATGATAATGCCTTTACTGTTTGTCGTGTGAAAGTTAACAAATACTGGTTTGTGGAAAGGTTTAATGGTGTTTTTCATGGCCATCAGGATAGCGATGAATGCGTGCTGTCCATGTAGAATCTTTGTGATGCATGAATTTTTACAATGAATGCACATGCCACGTCAATCTCGATTAAGAATGATCGACGCGAGGAGTCCTCATGGTGAAGGCGTGTAGTGGGCATGTTATAGGCGTGCGGCATTTAAGCTTTTCAGCTCCGGCGGTTTGACTTAAGTTTCCCAAACTCTGGATAGATGCACTTTACCCAATGATGGTTTTTGGGTTTGCGAGTAGTTTGAGATGCGTAAACTTTGTAGTAAAATAAATGGTGCATAACTGCAAAACATTTTCTCTCCTGCATATGTCATATGGAGAATCATGTCGTCTTTGAACATGAAGTAAACGGCGATGGACTCGCGGAATCCACTCGCAACCAGTCCATGACCCGTTCCTTCATTAGGGATGGTCACGTCAATGGTAACGTACCATATCTCAGCATGGGCTATGTTCCAAGGCTAGGGTTTCAGTCGAAGCCAAAACCCTAGCATTTCCGGGGACGAGGAGGCAAGACCACTTGCCGGTGCCAGTTTAGTCGTGTTACGCTTGGATGCTCAGAAGTTTGAGCATCCGTGGAGAACGATAGTCCTGCAGTTGACACCGCCGTTGGTTTGATGCCGCTTGGTGAGGAGGATGAGCATAGTGGTGACGACGAGGCCCTAGGAGACAATCGGTCTGCCAAGACCAATAGCCTCATCTGGGAAGTATTCACCAAGAAGGATGGCCCCAACGAAGCTGGTGACCCTCGGGCGTACTGCACACTGTGCCCTGCCAACTACTCCTGCGAAAACTCAAGCCGGAGCACCGGGAACATGTGGAAACACATGCGCATTCAACACAACTCATAGTGGAAGAGAATGAAGGAGGATGCAGCAGCTCTGGCGCTAAGGCAGGCTACCATCGCAGCTGTCACTGTCACCGTGGACGTCATTGGTGTCAACCCAAGAACATGCCAGTCGCCCGTGGCATTGCCACTGTGGGCCAGGTTTTCAACAAGCGGTACTTCATTACGTGCATTTGGAAGATTGTAATCGGAAATAACGTAAGCTGCCTCTCCATGGAGTCATGCTTGCTTCAGCAGGCCATCCTCCACGCCAACCCCGCCGCCGTCCTGCCCGGGCGCATGAAAATCTCAAGGCAAATCGTCATCGCTGCGGCCGCGTTCCGTACAAGGATCAGGGGCATGCTCAGTGAGGGTGAAGTATCTGAGCTTTACAATGGATGGGTGGAAGGGAGAGAAGAGGATGAAGTATCTGGGCAAGACCACCCACTTGATGAGTGACTGGAAAATCAAGAGCATGTCCATCTCTTTTCCCCACATCCCAGACAGCCCAACACCAGCAAGGATTTTGAGGCTTTCTCAGAGGCTCTGAAGTCATGGGGGCTTTGGAACAGGGTGTACTGCATGGCTGTCAAAAACGAGAGCTCAAACGATAGCATGATTGACAACTACATCATTCCTACTGCTGATTGTTCTCTAGAAAAGGCTGGGCACATCCGGTGCCTTGGTCAACTCATGAATCTTGTTGTAAATGACCTGCTGTCGCTGCCTCAAGTGCTTGAGATTATATCAAAGGCACAAAAAATTGCTGGGTTTTCCACCAAGAGGACGCCGCGTTCGCAGTCTCTCATCAACCGTGCAAATGCTGCTGGTTTGAAATTCCAGTCCTTGCATCTGGACATAGAAACCAGGTGGTGTTGAAAATTTGCCCCTCTGCATGCCCAAGTGCGGCGCCTCCGCCAGAGAGAGGAAATTCCTCGTCGTTAGATCTGGTGAATCGAGGATTGCTCGGATCTTGAAATGGAGGATTGACCCTCAAAGTTGACAAGTTGTTGAATCCGGTGGAAGTTGTTTCACCTCATTCGGAAAAGTAACGAGGGAGATATGAGCTTCCAAAGTTGGGGTGTGCACTGCGGCTCTGGGAGTCAGCCGCGGTTCGAATGAAGGTGGATAACCCACCTGACCGAGTAACAAAAGTCCATCTGGAGATTTTGCCCCTGAAGGGCTGCCGAGGCGTCCGGTGAATGATCCGCCGGATGGTAGTAGTGCAGTTTGTTACTGAGGGCCTTAGCCAAATCTCTGGCTTCGGCGTCCGAAACTCAGGAGCACATTTCGTTACTCGGGGACTTGGTCAAAATTCTGACTGCGGGTCCGCGAACAGGTTTCGATCCACATCAATCCCCATCACCAAACTCGATGATTAACTCATCAAAACAGACCCCAAAGGCGCAAGGGGCACCGCCACCACATGTAGGGCCATCTGCATGTGGTGGCGTTTTGATGGGTCCTTAATGTGTGAGGTCGTTTCGGCGGGCGACGTGGTGCGCGCCGCCAACTGAGCAGCTGGTTTGGGATGCTGCGATCCGACTAACATAGCAGGAGCTACGGTTATCCGAATCGCGCACAGATTCGTGTGTTGGAGAGCCCATGACCAGCCCTACATATATTCAGATCATGTCCGAAACCTAGTGCAAAATCGCATTATTCCCTTCACAAAAGTGACTATCTCACATTTGTCTTCAACTACCAGAAGCATAGCGTGGGACGACCAGAAAGCTCATGCTTAGACTCGTAACCACCCGCACAAAACATAGCCGTGAGCACGTAAGACCCGGCGGGCCACGTTGGAACCGCACCACGGTTTCTGACAAAGGGTTATGGGCCCACGGCCCTGACCGGTACACAAATCGTTCACGCCTTTCGTGACTAACGAGATTGTCTTCGGGGACGCCATCGCCGTCAAACTATGAGGTCCCGGAGTTGAAGATTGCGCAATGGCGCAGAAGGAGAGACAGCCCATCCAGAAGTATGCAGGCGGCCCTGGCTTTGGGCTATGGAGGTGGCACTTTGAGATCCACCTCGCGCATAAGGGTGTGCTGAACGTCATGTTGGGAACCAAAGTCCTTGACGAAGCGACAGTGACGGAAGCGTAGAAGGAGGCCTTTGCAAAGAAGAACAAGGAGGCGCTCATGCTGCTGGTGTCCGGGACGGCTGAGTTGTAGTGGGGCTACTTCCAAGGCTGCAAGCAAGCAGCCGAGGCTTGGCAAAAACTTTGCACCATCCATCAATCCAAGTCGCTGGCGAACAAAATCTTTGCCATGAAGCAACTCCTGACAGTGAGAATCGAGGAGAGAGATGATGTCATCACCGTCATGCAGCAGATTGAGTCGCTTGCCTCACAGTGCAACGACGTGGGGTAGAAGATCGACACGCAGCTGCAGGCGATGGCCCTCCTCATGGCCCTTCCTGACAGTTGGAGCCCTCTCATCACAGTCTTGAGAGGATGGGCAGAGGACAAGCTCACCTATGGCGCAGTCGCAGAGTACATCTGCAACGAGGTGCATCGACAGAGCTGTGGGGAGTTCTCGTCGTCCTCATCGGCCCTTGTCACCAAAACGCGTGGTGGCGGAGGCGGGGCCAAGGGAGGTGGCGGACATGGCGGCGACAAGAGGGGCGCCAAGAAGGGTGCGTGCTGAAATTGCGGCAAGGAGGGCCATTGGGTCCGTGAGTGCACCAAGGAGGCAAAGGCCGGTGGCAAAGACGCCAAAGGCAAGAAGGCGCTCCTCAACGGCACTCAAAACCACCTCAAAACTACCTCAAGAAGGCCAACCGGCGCTGCCTTGACTTCGGAGCGGAGGAGCATATCCAGGTCGAGAAGGTTGGGTTCATCAACTACACCAAGTCCAACAAATCCATGGTGGTCGCCAACGACAAGGTCGAGCCGGTGGCTGTCCAGGGAGACGTGGACGTGGAGGTAGTGGTTGGCGGAAAGCGGGTGTAGCGCGTCATCAAGGACGTGCAGCACGTACCTGGCTTGGCTGAAATTCTAAGTGTCAGCCACCTCACTGAGAAGGGGTACAAGGTTCTCTTCAGGAGAAGAGGGGCAGTCGTGCGGAAGGACGGTGGCAGTGAGCCCGTGCTGGAGGCTAAGCGTGAGGGAGGCCTCTACATCGTGGAGACCAAGGTGATCCCCGCATTGACAGATTCAGCAGACTCGCAAGAACGCACCGTCAACCTGGCCAAAGAAGGGGGAGCTGATCTAGGGCTCTGGCACCGACAACTGGGGCATTCCTCACTCGCAGTTGTGAAGGAGATGGCAAAGCGCGAGCTGGTACGAGGCCCCGTCATCAACGGTGCGGAAGAGGTGACAGATGCAGCAAAGAAAAAAAAGTGTGAGCCTTGCATTTTGGGCAAGGCGCAGCACAAACCGTTCAACGAGAACGTGAATCGCGTCTCGGACCTGCTGGAGGTTATGCACAGTGACGTGTGTGGACCATTCAAGACGGCGTCAAAGAGCGGCGCACGTTACTTTGTCACCTTCATTGATGACTACAGCAGAAAACTCTTTGTGTACTTCATGAAGCGGAAAGACGATGTCTTGGGCCGGTTGAAGGAGTATGTCGCCGTTGTGGAGAGGCGGACTGACCGGAAGGTCAGAGCCCTACGCAACGACAACGGCGGAGAGTACGTGGGTTGTAGCGGGTGGATGAAGCAGCAGGGCATAAAATGGAAGCAAAATACACCGTATTCGCCTCAATCAAATGGCGTGGCGGAGCGAGCGAACCAGATGCTGCTGACCATGGTACGGACCATGTTGGTGGATGCGGAATTGCCACAAAGTTTCTGGATGGAAGCTATTCGTACGGCGAGCTACACCATCAACCTCACCCCTACAGCGGTGCTGAAGGGGAAGAGCAGCTGGAAGATGCCAAAGGAGGTTTGGAGCGGGCACAAGCCAAGTGTGGCACACCTGAAAGTGTTCGGGTGTAAGGCGCATGCAATGGTGCAGGCTGCCCAGAGGCGCGATAGCAAGCTGGAGCCACGGGCAAATTCGTATCTCTTCCTTGGCTATGAAAGCGTGCATAAGGCGTACAGGCTCTATGACATGCGCAAGGAGGAGGTAATCCGCAGCCGAGACGTCAAGTTCGACGAGCAGCAGAGCTACATCAGCAGCAACGACGCGGGTGTGGTGGACTCTCCAAAGACGGGGGATTGGTTCCAACTCCTTGACTACGAGAAGGAGACGGCGGACGCCAAAGTTGAGGATGCGGCATCAGAGCACAAAGGTGCACCAGCGGTGGTAGCTAACGAGGAGGACTTCGATGCTATCATGTTGATGAGGAGATCCACTGGAAGGATCCGGCGGATGAGGCACCGAGGGTGCCAACGGGCGCACTCTCGGCAAAGTGTGCATCGGGCGTCGGTGGAAAATCCACCGGACGTGCCGGTCGTTCGGGCGATGCTTCGCCAGAGCGATAGAGATCCTTGGGGAGCCATCTGGTCGATGATTCATCGGAGCGTGCTGAGTCGGAGGGATCACAGCAAAGCGACGATGCGCCACCAAAACTACCACGTCGCTACGAAAGGCAGCGAAAAACGGGGAAGCGCTTCGATGCAAACACCGGTTAATGGATCGGCATGACGCGGTGCATGCTTGCTGTATCAACAGAGCCAAATATTGTGCATGAGGTGCTTGTAGGGGATCAATGGGACGCAGCCATCAAATCGGAGTTGGCGTCCATCACGAAAAATGGTACGTGGGCGCCGGTTGACAGGCCGAAAGATGCCAACGTCATCGGCTCAAAGTGGGTCTTTAAGACCAAGTTCACAAAGGAAGGTGTGGTTGACAAATACAGGGCGCGGCTAGTGGCAAAGGGATATGCAGAGCGTAAGGGCGAGCACTACGATGAGACGTTTGCTCTTGTCGCCAAATTCACAAGCATCCGGGCGATCCTTGCGGTGGCAGCCGCGAAGGACATGGAGCTCCACCAATGGACGTAAAGACGGCCTTCCTCAACGGAATGATAGACAAAGAGATCTAAATGGAGGTGCCTGAGGGGGTGGAGGCACCGGAGGACGAGGTGTGTAAGTTGCGGAAGTCCTTGTACGAGCTAAAACAATCACCGAGATGCTGGTACCAACAGATAGATGGCTTCAAGGCACAACTCGGCTTCAAGCGTTGTGAGGCGGATCACAACGTGTACATGCGGCGCAACAAACAGCTCCATCAGATCGTTGCACTCTATGTGGACGACCTGATTGTGTGCTTGATGGATTTGCCAAGCCTACAGTGGCTAAAAGAGCAACTGAGCAGCAGATTCCAGATAGGAGACATGGGGGAGCTGGAGTACTACCTCGGGGTGAGCATCACGTGGAACCGGAGGACGGGCACGCTTGAGCTGGGGCAGGCCAAATACGTGGCCGAGGTACTGAAGCGGTACAGCATGGAGGACTGCAAACCAGTTGGCAGTCCGGTCTCCACGACCTGTGAACTGAGTGCGGCAATGGCGCCGCAGACAAAAGAAGAGCAGGAGGATATGGCAGGGGTGCCCTACCAATCGGCGGTGGGCAGCCTCATGTACGCCATGGTGGCAACTCGACCGGACCTGGCCTACGCGGTGGGCCAAGTGAGCAGGTACGTGGCCGATCCAGGACCACTACACTGGCAGGCGGTCAAGCGCATCCTCCGCTACCTGCAGGCGACGCGGCATGCACGCTTGAGGTTCGACGGCAAGGGGCGGGTGGGCCCTTTGCGTCTGGTCTGCTACACGGATGCAGACTACGTTGGCGATGTGGGGAAGCGGAAGTCCACATCCGTGTTCTTCCTCCCTGGTGCAGCGGTCTCATGTTGCAGCGAGAAGCAGGACTGCGTCACCACCTCCACAGTGGAAGTAGAGTACATCGCGCTGGCTGAGGCGGTCAAAAAGGTGGTGTGGCTCCGCAGGTTGCTGGGGGAGCTGGGCGTAACGCAGCAGGAGCCTAAGGTAGTGCAAGAGGACAACACTGGCTCCATCTCGCTGACCAACAACCCGACGCAGCACAGGAGGATGAAGCACATTGATGTGCGTTATCATTACGCACGGGACATGGTTGAAAAGAGGCAGGTGGTGCTGCAGCACTGCAGCACGCACAACATGCTTGCGGATTGCTTGACCAAAGCGCAACCCGTGGAACGGCACGCATTGAGCGTGGCCGGACTTGGGATGACCAGCTCTGATGGGCTGAAGGGCGCAACGGAAGATGAGTGAGAGCAGGCAGGAGCAGCGGACATGGCAGGTGCAAGGGGGAGAATGTTGAAGATTTGCCCCTCTGCATGCCCAAGTGCGGCGCCGGGACGCGCCGACGAGCCGCCAGAGAGAGGAAATTCCTCGTCGTTGGATCTGGTGACTCGAATACTGCTCGGATCTTAAAATGGAGGATTTTCCCTAAAATTTGACAAGTTGCTTAATCCGGTGGAAGTTGTTTTACCTAATTTGGACAAGTAGCCAGTGAGATATGAGCTTCCAAAGTTGGGGTGCGCGCGGCGGCTCTGGGAGTCGGCCGCGGTTCGAATGGAGGTGGATAATCCACCTGACCGAGTAACAAAAGTCCATTTGGAGATTTTGCTCCGGAAGGGCTGCCAAGGCGTCCGATGAATGATCCGCCAGATGGTAGTAGTGCAGTTTGTTACTGAGGGACTTAGCCAAATCTCTGGCTCGGCGTCCGAAACTCAGTAGTACGTTTTGTTACTCGGGGACTAGGTCAAAATTCTGACTGCAGGTCCGCGAACAGGTTTCGACCCACATCAATACCCATCACCAAACTCGATGGTTAACTCATCGAAGCAGACCCCTAAGGCGCAAGGGGCACCGCCACTACATGTAGGGCCATCTGCGCCTCCGGAATGGCGTTTTGATGGGTCCTTGATGTGTGAGGGCGTTTCGGCGGGCGACGTGGTGCGCACCACCAACTGAGCAGCTGGTTTGGGGTGCTGCGCTTTGACTAACGTAGCAGGAGCTACGGTTATCTGAATCGTGCACAGTTTCATGTGTTGGAGAGCCCATGACTAGCCCTACAAATGTTCAGATCATGTCTATGTCCAAAAACTAATGCAAAATCGCGTTATGCCCTTCGCAAAAGTGACTGTCTCACATTTGTCTTCAACTGCTAGAAGCATAGCGTGGGGCGACCAGAAAGTTCACGCTTAGACTCGTATAGCCCTGCCCCACACTTTGCATGGGGCAGGGCTTCTGTATCCATAATCTTGATACCTTTCTCATGGATATTGAAAAGACGGGCTGGAGGGCAGCGGTCTTGTTTCCAGTAGTGAAATTGGTGACCTCGTTAAACAACAAGTTCTAGTTAAACATGCCACTTTTCTACACTATGCAATCTATGTATGTAGCACGTGCTATACACCTACTTCCTAGAAGTTCACTGATGTGCATACCCTTGTTCAATCACATGTTAGTCGGTGAAAGAATTACAACTTTCATGAAGTGAAAAAACTTGCGGAAATACTTGTGCATTGTGTTCCGACCCCATGTTTCCGGGACACATTGAAGCCTCGATAGATTGGTCCCCCCCCCCCTCCCCCCTTCAACACATCAAGTGTATTGGACGGGTGTAGCAGGGGGTGTATTTGATGTGTGGTAAGAAATATACACAAGTGTATAAATCCACTTATGTATCGATTCCAACTTCCTCAAGATACACT
>SZWC01031170.1:4211-18031 GCA_023375785.1 Penium margaritaceum | reverse complement strand
GAGGAGGAGGAGGAGGAGGAGGAGGAGGGGAGGGGGGGAGGAGGACTTGGAGGTGGAGAAGGGGGCTGCATGTGAGCAGTGTGGTGAACAGTCACCTTGACACGTCAGGCGTCCCCTCTGCCATGTCAGCAGGGCCGGGCGACCACGGGTCCAGGGTGCTCAAGCTGGCAGCGGAGGAGGGCATGACACAACAAGGAAGCACCGGCACCAGCAGCAGCAGCGCCAGCGGCAGTAGAGACATCGCCGTCGCCGCCAAACAGCCCTCGACCCTGCTGCTGTTGCACCTGCGGCCCCGAGTAGAACGTGACGTTAGTTGAGACGTCATCCTCGATGTCTCTGGCAATGTCATCTTCATACGCAAAATGCAGCGTCGGAGGTGGAGGAGGGGAGCGATGACACGGATGGTCTGCTCTATGGCTCTAGGGCGAGAGTCTGGATCATCCACCTGAAGAAGAGCTGACGACGGAGAGGGATTTGGCAAAACGGCCCTGTGCGGGTTGTGTGAAAGTCGTATGTCGGTGCAAGACGCCGATCGAAACGTCCGCGTGCCACATGATGCGTGGGAGCTCAGGTGCTCTGGGAAGATGCCTCGATACCATGGACGCAACTAGATGACCAATTCGCTCTCTTCTGAGAGCCACTGTCTGCTGTTACTGTCAAAGCCACTGTTCATTGTGCGACAAAGAATACAGCAAGTAAACAACAGGCACACGTGCATGCGTATGGACATTCCGTACATATACCTACGTCATTACAGCGAATTGCACTAAAACACGAGGAACGAATGAACTGCACCACGCTTCGCTCTCGCTGTCAAGGTGGTTTCCGCACGTAGATTGTGAAAGTCCTCGCCGCGGCTGAAAACCAAGCAGGTTTCATAGACTGTTGCTGTCCGATCTCTGGATCGCCGCCAAAAAATGCAAATGGACGGAGATTGGACTCGATAGGGTTTTCCTTGTTAATTTGTTTCTGAAACGCCTTTCAAAAGTCTTCGAACCTGACAGCGGCACTGGGATTCGTTCTCTTTTCATTTCCGCTGTCGACTTTTCATGCACACGTGGACGAACTTTGCAAAGTCAGATGACAGCCAAAAAATTTCGGGTTCTGATTTGACACCGGCGAAGCTGGGCATACGTCAGGTTGTCAGCTACCAGCGCCGCTGTCACGGTATATCACCCCTTTGAAATCGAAAGCGACTGTCGCTTTCACAACAGAGCGCAGCATACGATGAAGATACAACCTACCTTCGGACAGAGCCTGTCCAAAGCCAAAGCAGGCAAGAAAATCTGCTCACCTCAGCTTCTCTCTAACACTTGCGAGCGGACAAGCTGCGGGAGGAGCTCAAGGCGCCAGAGGTCAACCCCAGTCCTGTAGCGTTGTCGCTCTGTCTCTCGCGATCCTCGCCAGCTTCCTTCGTCAATCGCCAGACGCATCATGAGATCATTCTCTTCTTTCGTCCTTCTTTTTGTGCAGCCTTCTAAAACTGATAGCGGCCATACGTCCTGAATCAAACTCGCCAAAACCGGTAACCCATAAGACAGTTTGAAAAAGAATAGAAAGTATCTTACTCGACTAACAGACCTAAACAATGGTGGAAAGCATAACCATCTTTCAAACATCCACACCACTATGGGTGCCAAGAAAAGTAATGATAAGGATGAGAAATTTTGATTGAGATATCCCTCTGAAAAAGGGCAATGTCACGAAGGGCTCCCAATTATGAAGAAGTCCACAAGGTAGAAAAGGGTATGAAACAACATTATACACCAATCTCTATGGTATGCGATGGTTTCATCAAAACAATAAATAATAAAAATTTCAAAAATCTAAAACTTAGTTTGGAATAAAAATTAAAATTTTTTGAAGGGCTGATATTCAAATTCTAACCCATGGAACAAGAGTTGATACAACATATTCCATCATGCTATACTAAAAACAACAACATGATAATTTATATTCGAAAACTTTCATGATAATTTAGGCAAAAAAATCATGTTTCCATTTTCAAATTCAAATAAATTATTTTATATTGGTATTCAAGATAATCCATACACATATAAAATGAGAAACAAACACAAAATAATTATCATTGATACAAAGGAAGAAACTTATATACTCATGAAAGAACTTTTTTTAGTAATAATTTTAAAAAAATGTGTTAAAATTCATAAATGTGGTGAACATACCAAAACAAGACGTGAAAGGTGGTCAAACAAACTTTTTCATTGCATTTTTTACTATTTCCATATTTACGGTGAATTTTTCACGAATTTCAGTCATTTTCATTTATGATCATATTAGTGTTTTTTTGTTTTCTTCACCGTTAGTATTCCAGAGTTTTTACATGCATTGGGTTGTGTTATGTACTTGACATACACGAGTCCCTTATCTTGCATTTATGGTCAATCACCCCAAAAGTACACAAACTAGTGTGCTGAATTGGAACATATGTGGAGTATATTTCTAGGAAATGAGCCACCATTAATAGGAATGCTTCGTGGAAGTTTTGTGTCAATCCTAATTACACAAATAGTTCACTGGATACTACCCTAAGAGTTTCATTCAACATCCTCCAAGTTCTCATATCCTTCAAGTGTTTTCAGTAATAATGATTCTAAATTTTTTCCAAGAAATAGGTAATTTATGTACTCTTCTCAAATTTTTCCCATTTTGTGCTGCTACACTATTGGTTTTATGCTTGTTTACTCATACCAGACCTGTTTGTGTCGTCCTTTGTTGAAATGTGTTTTTGAGGCCTTTGCTTTCAGTTGGCGAAGTATTCCTTTCTTGGCAAGTCGGGCCCACATTACACACTCACAACCAAGTGTATAGTGCAAGGCAACTATGCCCACAAAGTCGACCTCGGCAACTTTGAGGGCGACGTCGCTCGTGTTTGACATTGGCCTCGCTAGTGTCAAGAGTGAAAAAGACGTGAACAGTAGATTTTGCCCTCTAACCTCCCCCCCAATCCCCCTAAACTTTAAGCAAACCCCCTAGTTGCACTAAGGGGTGAGGACTTTATATCTTTAAATGCCTTTGCACCTACCATGCCCCACGGTAGCAAGGCATGGCCGGTGCCAAGGCAAGTAAAACAATAACACCTATTTCAAATGAATTGTAAGGATACACTTGTGTATCTCTAACATTGTCTATCGAATACACTACCCAATACACATCCCAAAAACACTCTCGCATTGGGGGAGGGGGGTCCCAATGTCCATCCCCCCCCCCCTTGAGATATCTAAAGTGTATTACGGCAGTGTATTGGGAAGTGTATCTACAGGAAGGTCAACCTAATACACAAGTGTATTTGTACACTAGAATAAATTTCTATGGATGTGTGCTTTACACTCACTGCTACACTCCCCAATACACTCGACGTGCTTGGGGGAAGGAGGGGAAACGATCAGATCTTACGCAATTTTTTTAGAGCAAGGTCTCAATAGATCCACTTTTGTATCTCTAATGGTATCTATCAGATATAATCTCCATTACACTTCCCAGACACACTCACATTTGGAGGGGGGGTCTCGACGGTCGTCCCCACCCCCTCCGATGTCCAAAGTGTATTGTAGCAGTGTATTAGGGAGTGTATCTAGAGGAGGGTTAGTGTAATACACAAATGTATTTTTACACAAGTGTACATTTCTATGCATGTGTACCATACACTCCTTGCTACACTCCCAAACCAAGACTTCATGGGATTTGGAGGGGGGTCGAATCTTGGGCACTTTTTTTTTAAGCAAGGTCTCAACAGATACACTTGTGTACCTCTAACAAAGTGTATAGCATACACTATCCAATACACTTCCCACATAAACTCTCACATTTGGAGGGGGGGTCCCAACGTCCGTCTCCCCCCCCCCCCTTCGATGTCGGAATTGTATTGTAGCATTGTATTGGGGAGTGTGGCTACAGGAGAGTCAACGCAATACACAAGTGCATTTGCTAACTATTGTAAATTTCTATGCATGTGTAATACACACTCCCCACTAAACTCCCCAAATAAACTTGATGGGACTTGGGGGGGGGGGGAGGGCGGGATCGGATCTCGAGCACTGTTTTATCAGAAGCAAAGTATTCAAAGGATGTTACAAGTCCAGGCAAGTCCTCCATCAATTACATCCTCAGTAGATTGGCTCTATGATTGCCGTTTATTCACTAGCATTGATGTGATGTAGATGTTCCAACCACCTTTCTAACTGATACACTTGTGTATCCTTAATGGTATCTATGAGATACACTCTCCAATATGACTTCTAGATACACTCTTCCATTTTGGAGGAGAGGGGGGGGATCCCGACGTCCGCATCCCCCCCCTTGTCGTCAAAAATGTATTATGGCAGTGTGTGGGGGAGTGTATGCGGAGGAGGGTCAACCTGATACACAAGTATATTTGTACACTAGTATACATATCTATGCATGTGTAATATACACTCCCTACAACATTCCCGAAATACACTTGATATGATTAGAGCGGGAGGGCAGCATGTCAAGAAAGAGAGAGAGAGAGAGAGAGAGAGAGAGAGAAAGAGAGATAGAGAGAGAGAGAGAGAGAAAATCACAGGTCAACACATTTTTACGGTCTCCTAATACACTCCCCAATAGACACCCTAGATACACTCAAGGGGTTTGACGGGGGATAGGGGAGGACATTGTCGAGGTTAAACTGATTGGGAAAATGTCAAGTGGAAGCCATCCAATCACCCAAAAAAGACCAAATGACCTTCTTTAGAGAAGACTATAGTTCTATGCACCTTCGCAAACGTTGATATAGAATACGAGAGTCAAAACAACCCATCATGAGTTTTAACGACAAATGTACACATTTTAAGTGCAATGAATTGTGAAAAAACAAGCCGTGTATAAAATCCAACCAAAACCTAACAATATGGTTTTTACTTTGTCCATCCAAAACAAATTGTATTATGTACACCAACAAACATATGATTCAACAAGTGTATACACAAAAAGGAGCTTCTAAGAAATAGGTATATAACAATACCTATGTACACAGGTTGCATAATGTATGAAAGTGGGACGATTATCCATAACTTTTATCTTGTGAGTATGCATTAAAATCATTACACAAATAGCCCACCACACGTCGAGACCACAATTTAAACGCTTCAAGGGAAATTCAACTCATTACCCTTGCATTTGGTATTTGACTATGCTACGAATGAAAAAGACTACCTCGGACAGGTCGGCACAGTATCTTGCACATCTAAACATTGTAGACTTTCAATTTACAATGTAAAGCAAGCAAGAGATGAAAACGCCAGGCCGAGAGACTTTGGCAATAACTTCAGTGATAAAGGAACACAACATGCCTATGAAAACAAGTCTTGAAGCAACAAAAAACACTCGCATCGCATGATATTCAATAATTGGAGCAACCCCTATGACTCTAGTGGCCAACTCGGTTGCGGATCTCATGGTGGTAAACCAATCAACCCCATCAACGGCCTTAACAACAACACTAAGAACAACAAGTGGCACTAAATGAGAGGCGTAGATCAATGAGGAAGAAGAAAACCCTATGTCCAGGCCCAGGGGGATTAACAACCATCTACTCCAACAACCTAACATCACAATGGAGGCTCTTAATAATGCAAGCGCATGAGAAGCCGTGCCCTTCGACACCAATCCCCAACTCTTGAACAAACTCATTTTTTTCTCAACCCCACCTAAACCGTTCAATTTGGCCAATTCCAAAGGCCCAACATTTTGGATGTGGTTGATGAGTTTCAAAGTGTACATAAATACTATTGGGTTCAACTACAAATGAAAATGTATTGACCTGGTGGCCGCGCTTTTGTGAAGCACGATGCTAGTTTAGTGTTCTACCATGAATGTTATGTTATGATAACACATAACCAATAGGGCCTCATCAATAGCCAATGACGCTCGTCAAATAATGCTGACCAAAGGCGTTTCACCTAAAGATGAATTCAACCTTGAATCGCAAAATGCATTGACGCTAGCAACTCACTCAAATGCGTTTTTGTCAAAAATGCTCACACCAATGTTAAAAGCAAAACAAGACATCCAGTGCTTGGTACAAAACAAAAAATGTCCAAAACGTCCAGCGTTAGAGATAACACACAAAGATTATATGATATCATCGTTGATGTGAACATCGCCTTCAACGAGCTTTGTTTCCATCTAATCAATAGCCTTTAACACGACATCCAACAAGCAATGACCATTTTCGCCATCCACATTAACTTTCTTTAGATGATCGCACTAATGAAGAGGATAGAAAGAACTTTCTACAATGCTCACACTTATGAATTTTGCCATTGGCAACCTCCCAACCACAGTTATCGTGGGAAGAAAAACCCCATTTGGGAGACTCTTGGACTAAGATTGAAGTAGATGCCAACAATCATAAAAACAAGTGCACCAGCTACAATTGTGGGAAATCAGGCACATCTCTTGCAACAACGATAGTAAGCACTAGACCAAGAAGGGGGGAATCAACAAAAAATAAAGTCTAGAAACGGTAAAAGGCAAGAATGCATGGCACAAGTTTTGTCGATGAGGGGCGATCTACGCCAAATGATCACCCTTCTAAAGGGCCTTAAACACCACCAAGGGTTTTTGATAACAAAACGTTTGCAAGTGGTACCATGACTACCAACCAACAACATTAACCAAAGTTGAACCCCGAGGAAGGAAGCGTCGCAAGAAAAAACCAACCCCATCTGATTGAGGTGCTTCTAGGCATGTCGTTACCAACAACATGGTTTGCAAGCATGATTTCCATAACACACTAGCGGTGTAAGAAGGAACAATGGTCAACAAGAGATTGAAAATACGGATAATACAAGAACCAAAACAAAGAGATGAGCAAGACATAACGGTCCATTAGCTTGTCCAATAAGTAGCTAAAAAGTTATTCTCTGATGAGTTTCTAACCATGCAAAATCCATAAGTTTGAACTAACGACAAAATCGTAGTGGAAATAGATGACGCCAATCAAAAAGTACCAATTTTGGGACGTAAGAGGAAATCTGAAGCAATAATATTTGCAGTAGTAGTGAAAGTTACCATAGCACAAAAGAGATAACCTGTGTAGCAGATATTGCTTACCATTTCCAAACATTTCATACGTTTAGGAAATCTTGTGTGGGGCGTATATCTTGAGCTAATTGAATAAGAAAAGGTGGTAGTGATTTTCTCATCCACCTCATTTGCCTTGTCAAGCTCATCGACATCACCAAAGTTCACGTTGGAACCGTAAGAGCTTGTACCATCGTCTAATTCATTCTGAATTTCTTCCATGATAAACTCCAAAAATCTCTACCACCTCAACCTGACATCAATCACTGCATGAAGTTAAAAACCAAAGAACTGCTCCATGGTTCAAGGAGCCCTCTTAATGAACAACCATGAGGAAATGGATTTTTAAAAGAAACAAGACAAAATGCTCAATCAAGGGTTCATTCGTCCATCCACGTCACCATACGTTGCTTTGAACCTATTTCTCAAAAAATGAGAAGTAGAATTTGGATGTGCATGGACTACCAGGTGTTGAACGATAACACCATGAAAACTTCTGCTCACTTCCTCTGACCAATGAACTTTCCCATCAAATGCGAGGAGAATAAATGTTCACCAAAATCCAAATACACACTAGTTATCACAAGATTTTCATGCCTTGAAACTACATACACACCGCATTCTGAATTTGTTACATGCATTTTGAGTACAATGTCATGTCTTACGGACTTATGAATGCCACGATGACATTCATGGCCATAGTAAACGATAATGTTTTGCCCGTACCTTGACGAGTTTGTTGTGCTATACTTTGATGACATCTGAGTGTACACCTAAACCTTAAAGGAGCATGATGGAAATTTTCATAACTTTCTCAATGTTTTTAAAAGGTTGAATTTTTTTAATCACTTTTAAAGTATTTAGTCGATTCATCAATTTTAAGGCACATCATCAATGCAAGATGGATTAACATAGATTAAAAGAATTAAACAATAGTCTTTGATACGCAAACTTGGACAAATTCAAAGGCATTAAAGTTTTTCTTGGCTTCTGCATTAACTATCCTCGGTTACTACAAAATGGTCCTCAAGTGTGAACGCTTCTCCAGGATCTCACTCAAAAGAAGGACAAGCAGCGTACGGTAGACAACAAACAAGAAGCTTTCACCACTTTGTAAAATAAAACATCCTCTACGCTAGCCTCATGATAAATCCATCCAGCAATCAATTACGTCATGGCTACAAATGCCTTACATTCAGAAGTTCAGGCGATCCTCCGACAAAGGAGGGCACCAAATCACATTCATGTTGAGAAAGTGCAAGAACTGGAACTTAACCTACCCCAACCATAAGAAAAAGATTCTTCTAATAGTACATGCATTGTAGACATGGCAATTGTATCTAGAAAATTATCCGATGCATTTTCCACTATGCAGTAACACATGGGAAGATGTTCCTAACCCATATTCCATGTCAAAGAAAATGGATGAAGTTTCATTACTCCAGGTTTGACTATGATATTGAGAAGAAACCAAGAAAAACAGCCTCTTAATACGTGCTCACGCGCTAATAAGATGTGATTGCTAAGGTAAAAATGCTATAACTACACATTATTTTGTATATCAAGTAGTTGTGAGCACAAGCTTACCATTAATACATCAGAAACCCCAAGGCAAAAGTTTAAACGTCACACCTTCTTGGAGCCAAAGGTTCACAAACGAGGTGTTCGTCCCCCTAAATAAAGAAATCGACCACATGCTACTCAAGTAAAGCCAAGAAACAAGTCTCATCCGACATTTTTAAGGGAGAAGACTCTAAAGAAAAATGTGTAATGCTCGTGGTGGCAAGTTGCATTTTTCCATGGCAAGCTTTTGCAATTCTTCTAAACAATCTTATTGCACACAACCATTCGAACTTCACCAGCCAGTCCCCATTCCAAGCAAATGCAAAACTAAAATCTTCATTCACTTTCTCACAGATTAAACTGTCATAATCAACGCAATTTGACGCTATCGTTGTGGTGGTCACGAGACTTTCTAAAATGTATCATTATAACGCCCACTTTCTCCATCCAAGGAACGGCACCAATATTTTCTAAAGACAATTATGTAGCTACATGGCATGACAAAGACAATCACGTCCAATAGGAACCATCGATTTAACACATCTTTTTGGTGCAAATCCATTTCTCACTATGAAAATCCAATCAAACATTGAACTCTATTCCATTCTCAAATCAACGACCAAACCATGTGGACTTATCAAATGCTTAAACAAATTCTTTTCACACCTTTTGTACCTCGTGGAACCGATTGGAAACAAAACGTTCGATCCCCAAAATCACTTGAAATTTGGCGAACACTAGCGAAATGGGTGAAACTTTGTTTTGAGTGTTGTATGTCAAAAATCCTAGCACATGGTCCGACCTAAAAAGTAGGGGCAACATCCACGAGGTTGCAATCTACATTTATGGTAAATCACCCCAAAAGTACACACTGATGATCTAATGTAAAAACTTGGAACATATGGGGAGCATTCGTGGAATTGAGTTACCATTAACAGGAATGCTTCCTAGAAGTGACGTGTAAATCCAAGACACACAAGTACTTCCATGTATGCTTCCATGGAAGCTTCATTGAACTTCATTTGACTTCTCCTATTTCTCAAATTTGGGTCAAATACTAATCATTCCGATTCATTAGCAACACATAAGTGACAGACCAACTTCTGTTGAATGTGTCATATTCTGTGCTGATACACTATTTGTGTTATACTTGTTTTATTTGAGCAAACCTACTTCTGTTGTCCTTTGTTGTAATGTACACTCATTGTCCTTTGTCACTAGTTGGCAAAGTCTTCATAATATGGGCATTCATATCCGAAACATACACACTTTGTGCATGGACCATTCTAAAAACAAAAAAAAATACACTCACCTCCAAGTGTATAGGGCAAAAATGCCATCAAGGAAATAACGAGGCGACTTCGCACTCGGAGTCGAATCTCAACAACTGCAATGGCGACGTTGCTCGCTTTTGACGGCAGCATTGCCAATGTCAAAAGCAAAAATGTTGTGAACAGTCGTTATCATCTTCCACAGTTCTTACCATCAAACAAGACACAAACCCATTTGTTACGTTGGAAGTTTGGGGTTTTATGTTTTTACTTGCTTGGACACCTGCAAGGCCCCACGGTAAAGAGGCCTTGAAAGTTCACTTTTTCTTACCATTAAATCTGCCTCAACTCGATAGTTCAACCAGAAAGACCACATGATTTGAAAATTTGTGATTGTAAACTTGCAAACCCGTTCTCGTGAACCTCCTCAAACTTCAAGCAAACCCCCTACTTGCACGGTGTGGATGGGGTCTTCAAAATAAGAATATACAAGTTCAAACTATTCGAATTTCTAGTATAAACTCCCATGTACACTCCCCAAGTACACTCAAGGTACTTTAGGGGGGGGTCCGCGACTAGGTGTTGGAATCTTTTTATAGAATGAGTGCAGACAATGATTATCAGAGAATACAGAAGCTATCATTCTCAGTGCCTATTCGCAACACCCTCTGTTACACCATCCTATTGCACTCTTCAAATGGAGGGGGGGGGTATGGATAGCCCTCTCCCCCCCCCTGCCAAGTCGAAAGTGTATTAGGGTGGTGTACTTAAGTGTGTATCTAAGGGGAATCCAATCCTTAAACTTGTGTATCAAGAGAGAATAGCATAGAAGTCTACACAAATCTCAAATAGATAGACATTTTGGATTCACTCCATGCTATTGTCGCTTCATACACTCAACGTGTTTTGGAGTGGGAAGGAGAAGAGGGGTGAGATGGAACATTGAGGTACAAAACTTCTAATACTATGCATTTATGATACACACCGCCAGATACACTCCCCAGATACACTCAAGGTACTTTGGGGGGGTGTGCTCGACAAGGTGTTGGGGTCCTGTTATGGAATGAGTATGGCTGATGGTTATCAAAAATACACAAGTTGTCTTTTTTAGTGTATGCGCAACACTCTCCGCTACACCACCCTAATACACTCTCGATATGGAGGGGGGTATGGATAGCCCTCTCGCCCTCCCCAACCCCACCAAGCAAAGAGTGCATTGGTGTAGTTTATCAGAGTGTGTATTTGAGGTGCATCGATTCCATAAACTTGTGTATCAAGACAAAGCAACAAAGAAATGAACAAATATCTCAAATCGATAGATATTTGCGATACACTCCAAGCTACACTTGCCTCATACACTTGACGTGGTCAAGGGGGGCAAGACGGACCATTTTTTGTTTCCATAATACACCCCCAAATACTCTCCCTAGATACACTCGATGCGTTTAGAGGGGGGGGGAGGGACTACAAACTTTGTCATTGTTGAGCAAATGACGTGAGGGGCCCCTCCCAAACTTCGAGCATAGTCCTAACTAAGGTGTTTAAAGTCAAGAAGTACCTCATGGTGTTGCAATGAGTTTGCGAAAAATGTGGACAATAACCAATGTACCCACCATGTCTTTCATAGACCACTCTACATTACATAACATATCTAAAGCAATGAAATAAAAAAAATGTTACATGTTTAAAAGACCACGAGACCCAAAATTGTTTCATTACCTTAACAGTGTGTTCACAAATTAAATGGTGTACTACATGAAGTCTACACACTTTTGAACTTGTAGGAACCTAATATATTGCGTGTATAATATACACACATTACATATTGTATAAGAATAGGACAGATAACCACGAATCACAATGTAACACCAAGATTTATCTTAATCTACAATGAAAAATGAGAGATCCGCACAACAACAGAAGCATCAATGAAACCAACAGAGCATTTCCATTGTTATAATAATGTTTTTGTTGATGGTGACTTTGTCCTTCTCAACTCAACGAACATCAAAGTTTGTGGAGTCGACTCTTCATATCTCAATCCCTGGTGGTTGAGATCATTTGAGATCAAAAGCATGGAAACCACTACGGGACTCAAACTTTGTGACACTATGCAAGTTTATCAGATGTTCCATATCAGCAAACTAAAGCACCACCACCATCACAGAGAGAAGCAACTCGACAAGGATTTCCTTCCCCGTCAACCGGTACATGAGGGTGAGAAAAATGAATACATAATCAAGGACATCCTCGGCCCTCGGAACGAGGCAACAAATAGAACATATTGTCAAGTGGCATAACTAAGATGTCAAACATTACAGTTTGGAAACCCACTACAACCTTCCAGACGATGATCACCTAGTCAATGCCTGTTACAACTGTAACCGGTCCACATCTTTATGCATGCCATAACTTCATGGCTACAATGGGGGGGAGGGGGGGGAAAGTGTTACATGCCACACATACTCGAGTCCCTAGTATTTCTTATAGGTTTTCCCATGATTACACAAATAACTCAACTCACCCGCAAATTTCATGACAATGGTCAAGGGTGATTCAGTCAATGGCCCTTGCCCTATTGTAAACGTGGAACAACTTTCTGATAATGTAAACGACTTTCTACAATATTCGACAAAAGTAGCCCAAATGTTTAGTTGAATCCATTACACATTAAGAAATTTCTTGATTTATAAAGATTATTCTCGCATTATTTGTGTTTATCCTCAAAGACCAACAACTCCACGGTAGAGTTGCTCCAACCCGACCACTCACGATGCGACTCCACACCCTTCGCTCAACCGTTAAGTCAATGACCTCGACTATAGCTCATTCATACCTCAACTGTTGTATATATGTGTTCGATCATTTCAACACTTACAATCAGAGTACACTATGTGCTAATTACATATTAATGGAATGTCCCACACTAAAGATATTGTTCTACCTCGCAAATTCTACCTATTCCATATTTACGCTACATTCACCATAACAACTTGGTTGCAAAGGACTTTGCTCATGATGCAATTTGTAGCTCCAAGCACGTACACATCACTAGATTCTTACTATGCCCAATTTGAAACATTGAACAACGGATTATGATAGAAGTGTGCACTTCCACGCACAACAGAGTTTTTCCTTCCTTGAAATGCCCAACCAGGATTTATCATTTGTTTAGGAAAACCGAACCCCACCAAATATTTTCTTTAAAAATTTATTTTTTTTCCTAAACCTTCCATGTACTAGTGTAATAACTAGAAATGGATAACGTGAGAACATACAATTCATTTTATTTCTAGTATTCAACTTATGTAAATCCTAATAGTTATAATGCTTTAAATCATTTGAACGACCTTATTGTTTTCATTTAATTCATTTCATTCCATATTCATGTTTTTGCTTTCATTCCATGAAGGTTATTCATACCAATTTTTTGGTTGAGTGAATTTCCAAACTAATGAACCCTTTTCAATCTATGAAGGCAAGGTGGAATTTAATACACAGTTTATGTTCTTAACATGTATTTTATGCCAATCTTGTGGATTTTATACCTCCCCTACGTTTTTGACATTATTTTTCTCAGATGTGCGGTATTAAACCATGTGTCACATCATGCACAATTATATCTTACTAAATGGTATCCGTGAGTGTAAACATTTCCTTTATTCCTTTCCTTTGTTTTCAAATTGAAAAAAGGTGTTCCCACGCATTCAATCATGGTTAGTGTTGTTAAGATATCAAAACATGGCATTTCATTTACCAGAATTGTCATTTTCCTTTTCAGAAATCTATATGGACATAGATGAGGGTATTGATATAGCTATAGATATAGATATAGATATACATGTAGATGTAGATGTATATATAGATATAAATATAAATATAGATATGGATATAGATATAGATATAGATATAGATATA
>SZWC01031166.1:10680-23003 GCA_023375785.1 Penium margaritaceum | reverse complement strand
TTTGTTACCTTGTTTATACCAGCAAGGTCATGCATATTATATGTGTACTATGATTGGGCACTCTGATCGTGGCTGACTCGTCTTGCGATTCGTAGAATCTAAAGTCACCTGGTAAACTTTGTGATCATGGTCAGTGGCACATGCCAACTTTGTCAAGGCATTCCGCACAATAGCCACACCGAGCCACCAGTATTATACCTTGTTTGCACCTTCACGATCATGCCTAGTACATCTGCACAGTGATTAGTCACTCTGGCCGTGGGTGACGCGTGTTATGATTCGTAGCCGTTTAAGGTACTTGGTAAACAGTGTGGTCATGGTCAGTGGCACGTGCCAACTTTGTCAAGGCATTGCGCACAACACCCGTGCCAAGCCAACGGTTTTTTACCTTCTTTATACCTGCAAGGTCATGCATATTAGATGTGCACTATGCTTGGGCACTCTGAATGTGGCTGACTCGTGTTACAATTCGTAGAAGTTAGAAGCACTTGGTAAACTTTGTGGTAATGGTCAGTGGCACATGCCAACTTTGTCAAGGCATTGCGCAAAATAGCTGTGCCAAGCCACCGGTTTTTTATATTGTGCATACCTGTAAGGTCATGCATATTAGATGTGCACTGTGATTGGGCACTTTGACCATGGTTGACTTGTGTTACGATTTGTAGAAGTTAAGGTCACTTGGTAGACTATGTGGTCGTGGTCAGTGGCACATTCCAACCTTGTCAAGTCATTGCACAAAATAGCCACACTGAGACACCAGTATTCTACCTTGTTTGTACCTGCAAGATTATGCCTAGTACATCTGCACTGTGACTGGTCACTCTGACCGTGGCTGACTCCTGTTATGATCAATAGAAGTAAATGTCACTTGGATACATTTGTGGTCATGGTCAGTGGCACATGCCAACTTTGTCAAGGCATTGCGCACAATAGCCACACCGAGCCACCAGTATTCTACCTTGTTTGTACCTGCAAGATTATGCCTAGTACATCTGCACAGTGATTAGTCACTCTGGCCGTGGGTGACGCGTGTTATGATTCGTAGCCGTTTAAGGTACTTAGTAGACATTGTGGTCATAGTCAGTGGCACATGCCAACTTTGTCAAGGCATTGCGCACAATAGTCGTGCCAAGCCACCCGTTTTTTTCCTTTGTTATTCATGTAAGGTCATGCCTAGTACATCTGAACTGTGATTGGGCACTCTGACTGTAGCTGAGACGTGTTACGATTTGTAGAAAATAAAGTCACTTGGTATACCTTGTGGTCATGGTCAGTGGCACATGCCAACTTAGTCAAGGCATTGCGCACAATAGGCGTGCCAAGAAACCACTTTTTTACCTTGTTTATACATGCAAGGTCATGCATATTAGATGTGCACTGTGATTGGACACTATGACCGTGGTTGACTCGTGGTACGATTCGTATAAGGTAAAGTCACCTGGTAAACTTTGTGGTCATGGTCAGTGGCACATGCCAACAGTGTCAACAATCGCCAGTCCGAGCCACCAGTACTCTACCTTGTTTGAACCTGCAAAATCATTCCTAGTACATCTGCACTGTGACTGGACACTCTGAACGTGGTTGACTCGTATTATGATCAATAGACTTAAAAGTCACTTGGATGCATTTGTGGTCATGGTCAGTGGCACATGCCAACTTTGTCAAGGCATTGCGCACAATAGCCACACCGAGCCACCCGTAATCTACCTTGTTTGCACCTGCAAGATCATGCCTAGTATATCTGCACTGTGATTGGACACTTTGACCGTGGGTGACGCGTGTTATGATTCATAGCCGTTTAAGGCACTTGGTAAACGTTGTGGTCATGGTCATTGGCACATGCCAACTTTGTTAAGGCATTGCGCACAATAGCCGTGCCAAGCCACCGGTATTTCACCTTGTTTATACCTGCAAGGTCATGCTTCTTAGATGTGCACTGTGATTAGTCACTCTGAATGTGGCTGACTCGTGTTACGATTCGTAGAAGCTAAAGCCACTTGGTAAACATTGTGGTCATGGTAAGTGGCACGTGCCAACTTTGTCAAGGCATTGCCCATAATAGCCGTGCCAAGCGACCGGTTTTTACCCTGTGTATACCTGTAAGGTCATGCATATTAGATATGCATTGTGATTGGGCACTCTGACCGTGGCTGACTCGTGTTAGGATTCCTAGAAGTTAACGTCATTTGGTAAACTGTGTGGTCATGGTCAGTGGCACATGCCAACTTTGTCAAGTCATTGCGCACAATAGCCAAACTGAGACACCAGTATTCTACCTTGTTTGTACATGCAAGATCATGCATAGTACGTCTGCACTGTGATTGGACACTCTGACCGTGGCTGGCTCGCGTTATGATCAATAGAAGTAAAAGTCACTTGGATACATTTATCGTCATGGTCACTGGCACATGCCAACTTTGTCATTGTATTGCGCACAACAGCCACACCGAGCCTCCAGTATACCACCTTGTTTGTACCTGTAAGAGCATGCCTAGTACATCTGCACTTTCATTGGACACTCTGACCGTGGCTGACTCGTGTTATGAGTCATAGCTGTTTAAGGTACTTGGTAAACCTTGTGGTCATGGTCACTGGCACATGCCAACTTTTTCAAGGCATGTGCACAATAGCCGTGCCAAGCCCCATTTTTTTTACCTTGTTTATACCTGCAAGGTCATGCCTAGTACATTTGAACTGTGATTGGGCACTCTCACTGTGGCTGACTTGTGTTACGGTTCGTAGACGTTAAAGTCACCTGGCAAACGTTCTGGTCATGGTCATTGGCACATGCCAACTTTGTCAAGGCATTGCGCACAATNCCGTGGCTGACCCGTGTTATGATTCATAGCCGTTTAATGTACTTGGTAAACTTTGTGGTCATGGTCAGTGTTGACATAGTGTGCCCCTTGCCATGAGTGCCGTTGATTGTGTTCCCTGGGTAGACCAGTGGAGAGTGGTCAAACACCTGATCTGACTTTACATTTGGATTTCGTGGATTTCTTCGTACAAGATCGAGCTTTGAATTGCTCAATTTAAGTGAGTATTCAGAAAGCTAGCCTGGCCCGAAGTTCGGGTGTTGGGCGGGTGGAATCTGGTACCCGCCATGGGTGGCGGGATAATCCACCGCCGGTGATCTGAGTTCAACTCCAGCGAGCTCCAAATGCACCTCGGCCATAAAAGAAGCAACCAGAGGGCTCTCCTTGACCAGGGTGAACTTCTCCTTGACTTCTGGGCAAGGAAGGGCACTTCGACGGGTCATCGTTGAAGCGCCTCCCGTTGCCTAGCGTGCAAGGCAAGGTGGACGGCTCCACCAAGGGTTACTTTGATGGCCGTAGCAGGGGCTCTACTGCTCCGATTTGGGCGTGCTTGGATGCGCTGGAAAGCTTAGATCACAAGCTATAAGGATCTGATATAATCTTACTGTGNAGATGTACACTGTGATTGGGCACTCTGACCGTGGTTTACTCGTGTTACGATTCGTAGAAGGGAAGGTCACTTGGTAAACTTTGTGGTCATGGTCAGTGGCACATGCCAACATCGTCAAGGCATTACGCACAATAGCCATTCCGAGCCACCGGTGTTCTACCTTGTTTGAAACTTCAAGATAATGCCTAGTACATCTGCAACGTGATTGGTCACTCTGACCGTGGCTGACTTGTGTTATGATCAATAGATGTAAAAGTCACTTGGATACATTTATGGTCATGGTCAGTGGCACATGGAAACTTTGCCAATGCATTGCGCACAATAGCCACACCGAGGCACCAGTATTCTACCTTGTTCATACCTGCAACGTCATGCCCAGTATATCTTCACTGTGAATGGACACTCTGCCCGTGGCAGACTCGTGTTATCATTCATAGCCGTTTAAGTTACTTGGTAAACGTTGTGGTCATGGTAAGTGGCACATGCCAAGTTGGTCAAGGCATTGCGCACAAAAGCTGTGTCAAGCCACCGGATTCTAACCTTGTTTATACCTGTAAGGTCATGCCTAGTACATGTGAACTGTGATTGGGCCCTTTGACTTTGGCTGTCTCGTGTTACAATTCGTAGAAGTTAAAGTCACTGTGTAAACTTTGTGCTCATGGTCAGTGGCACATGCCAACCTTGTCAAGGCATTGCGCACAATAGCCACACCGAGCCACCAGTATTCTACCTTTTTTGCACCTACAAGATCCTGCCTAGTGCATCTGCACTGTGATTGGGCACTCTGACCGTGGCTGACTCGTGTTGTGATCAATAGAAGTAAAACTCACTTCCATACATTTGTCGTCATGGTCAGTGGCACATGCCAGCTTTGTCAAGCCATTGCGTACAATAGCCACACCGAACCACCTGTATTATAGCTTACACGTGCAAGATCATGCCCAGTATATCTGCAATGTGATTGAACACTCTGACCATGCCTGACTCATCTTATGATTCATAGCCGTNGCGTCCATCAGCAAGAGCTAGGCATCCTTGAGGGTGCCTCCACATCCACTAGTGCCAACAAAGGGTTATGGGTCCACGTGGCAAGAAGGATCCTAGCTCTACAACGTGCACGCTACCGCCGGGTGCCATGGCACCGACCGAGCAAGACAGCATCGGCGTCTCTAAGTTTGACAGGCTTGGCTTCCACCTGTGGAGGTGGGAGTTTGAGGTCTTCCTTGATGACAAGGGCCTGCTTGAGCAGGTCAAGGGTGAAGAAACTGCGCCTTCGAATACCGTGACGCCGGAGGAAGTGGACACGTACAATAAGCGTAACAAGAAGGCGCTTGCCTTGTTGGTGTATGCGCTTGCTCCGACGCAGCGCTCCCTCATTCAAGGATGCACGGAGGCCGCGAAGGCGTGGAAGAAGCTATGCACCATCTACTAATCTACCAACCTTGCTAACCAGCTCTTCATCTTTAAGAGGCTCGTCACCCTCCACGCTAATGAAGGTGACGACATCATGGAGATCCTGTAGCTGATCGAGTCCCTTATTGCTGAGTGCTTAGCCACCGGGTGGAAGGTCGACCCTCAGCTGTAAGCCATGATCCTCCTTCTGGCTTTGCCGGACAGTTGGAGTCCCATGAGGCATCACCACAACAGCACCATCACAGCAGCAGCAACACCCCTCAGCAAAAGCAGCCGTCAAGCATTATCCAAACCAGCAGCACCAACGATATCTCATTAATCAGCAATGACATCCCTGCCACTAATCAACATCTGCCATCTGCAACCAGACAAGCGAGAGGATCTAGGCTGTCTTCTATTCGGGAGAACGGCCTTCATTGGGAATATCCCTCGACTAAACTACAACCTCACCCCCGACCTTGCTTGCTCTGGAATCCTCTGCATCCTTTTCATTGCTGGGCTTCTTTTTGTACCTCCACCAAGATGATCCACCACCAGGAATAACCGCCTATCTGCTTCACCCAGTCACAGAGCTCTACAGCAGTCTCCTGGCCACTCCAAAGCTCCACCTTGACGCAACGAGCCTCGATAGCAGCCCATCCACACTGAACCGCCACCCAGACAGCCTCTGTTAGGCAACATCTTCTCAAAGAACTTCAGCCTCTCTCCACACACCCCTGACGCATAAGACACACTCAGCAACTGCACCCACTCATATTTGCTGATATCAAGCAATGATCCAACCACGATAGAAAAAGGCGCCAACCTTTCTCCTCAGTTCGTTACCAACATCATCCAACCAGCCAGAATCTCCACCTCCTTGTCCTTCTTCATCTTTGTTCAATATCCAGCAACTACACTCTCGGAGCAAACTGAAGAGCCGTTCGCGGAGACAACGCAGGAAGATCCTGTTCTTCTTCCACAGCTACTCTCGCAGTGCGGGAACAGAAGCTGAGCCGACATCCTCCCCACATCCTCAGCAGCAACCATCAGCGAACCTTACCGCCACATGGGATTCTGTGTCCACTTGCCCCACAGACTTACAACCAGCAGATCGTCACGACCACAACAAAGCCCAGGACAAGCCTCTCTAGTCACTTACTGTATCATCACCTCTTTTCACTCATGACGAACTCACCTCCTTCATGCAAACTTTCTACGGTGTCACCCTGGACCTGCACACTCCAAGCTCTGCAAAGATAAACGCACAGCACTCCACAGAAGTCTGCCACCAGCAGACTGAAACTAGAAAACCTCAACCTTCCCTCCTGACTGCCATGGTCACACCAACCGTTTTGAGCTCACCACATCATCTGGAGTGCACACCATCACCAAACACACCAGCTGCAGCTCAGTCTTCACCAGCACCACCAGCAGTTCCTGACCTCCTCAGCATCGCCTCCCAACAAAACCAGCAGTACGCAACAGTTAAAGCAACCCGCCATGACCCTTTTCTGCTCACCAACTCTATCAGCCCACTCTCTTCAGCACCTTTTGACTACCTTCTTCTTCATCCCCATCTGCGCCATGACACAAGTTCGACAGCAACCCTGACACTGCAAAAGCATCACCAGTCCCTGCTCCCCACCAAGCCATGTGGCCTCCAACTCTGTTGTTCTCCGGTCATAAGAGTACTTCTCTCCAATAGATGCTACTCAATTCCAGAGAAACTATCCTCGATCAACAACATCAGCCAACGACTGAGCGGCTCGGTAGCCACAACGCGACAACGAGCAGGAACGTGGGCTCCGTCACACCAGAGTGAGAACTCCCCAACGGACCAGGCACCACGCACAGACCAGTGTCTCCCCCTTGTTCAGCAGCAGCAGCAGCAGCAGCAGCTCGTCTGCGGCTGCACCTCAGCTACTATCCACCTTGGTAGCAACCTTCTTTGTTAGATAGGAGTAGGATCCTATATGTACCCGTGCTACTGTATTGCTCTAGTTAATCTACTAAGATTCATGTTTCCTCCATCATCTCGCTGCCCGCCTTCGGGCTGTGGCACAGTCTTCTTGCTTCTCATTGCTTGGCTGTCCGCCTCTTGGCTGTGGCACTTCCTTCCGTTCCTCATCGTTTGGCTGCCCGCCTGCAAGCTATGGCGCCCTCAGTTCATTCATCGCTTGTCTTGTGCCCGCCTCTCTTGACTGTAGCCTCCGCTCGTTCGCTTAGGCTCACTCGCCTAATCTTCATGCAGGTCCGTCCTCGGTAGCTGTGGCTTGCCCCGCTAGCTGCCCACACCGAAGAACTGCGGTCATCACCATCGACAGTTAAGGCTCGTGCCTCAGCGCTGAGGCCTTTCGGCCCGCGCCTCGGCACTGCCTCCACTCATTCTCAACCCGTTCATCTTTCTAATTGCCGCATCTGATCAATCCTCAGTGCTCATGCTTGAGCACCGCGCCCACGCATACATTCATCTTCTCGTGACTCATTATGCTCGTCCTGTGGTACTGCGGCAATCCCAACAGGTCCAGCCCGCGCCTCGAGCGCTGTGGCTCACCTCGCGGCTCGCCCGCATCCCGGGCCGTACCCACTTCACAGTTATTGTTCCAAACAATCTTCTGAAAACTTCGTCACCTTCATCGACGATCACAGCCGCAAACTGTACATCTACAACATCAAGAAGAAGAGTGATGTTCTCTCATGCATGGAGGAGTTTGTGGCAGCAGTGAAGCGCAAACGGAGTTAAAGGTGAAAGCATTTCAGAGCGATAATGGCGACGAGTACGAGGGTCGCTCGGCATGGATGAAGAGCAAGGCAATCGTGTCAGAAGAATGCAGACACAAGAACAGCGGCAGCAAAAGCAGGCAGAAGCATCGGAACATGCACATGTACGTCAGCGTAAGCAAGAGCGGTCCGAGGAGTTAGTCGCGGGAGCTGATGGAGGCAGAGACGCGAGGTAGTTGACGTAGACAGGTTGATGTGAGGTAGAGTGCTGGCGAGGGGAGTGACGCCTGGTAGAGTATGAGAGCTGAGCAAAGGAGCGAGAGTGACGGAGCGAAGTGTTGAGAGTTGGCGAAGACCGAAAGTGTGAGGGATGAGCAGAGCAAAGACACGGCGGCGAAGCCGGGGAACCAAAGGGGAACGGGATGAGCATAACTGCTCTGGTTAACTCGAGGGAATGAACATCCTTGGTCATGAAAGGACAGAACAGGATAAACAAGCAGAGCAACGGCTTCTTTGCGCTAGCCAGACGCGGGTGACAGATGTCACGTTATTAGGGGATGGCTTGACATGTTGGGCTCAACGGTTAGTCTGACTGAGGGCCGTTGGGTCAAGGTGGTTTGGTCTCGGACCTGAACCGTTATCGAGAAGTCAGAAGAACTCTTGTCGGAGTCGATGATTTCCAGCAGATTGCCTGGTAGAAAACTACGCCACCTTCTCGCAGCAGAACGGCGTCACCGAGAGGGCGAATCGCACCATCCTAAACATGTTCCGGTCTATATTGAGCGATTCCGGCCTCGCGTAAAAGTACTGGGAGGAGGAGGCACGGACAGCGGCATACATCATGAACCTGACACCGACAAAGCCACTGAAAGATGCGGAATCCAGGGTATGGAAGACGCCACAAGTGGTATGGAGCATGAGGAAGCCAACTGTGGCTCACCTCCGTATATTTCGCTGCGTTGCACATGCTGTTGTGAAGGCACGGGAGGGGCGGGGCAAGCTGGACCCGCGGACTCACTGGTGCATCTTCGTCAGGTACGAGAGTGGGAGCAAGGTGTACCGGCTCTTCGACCCGCAGAGGCTGCTGATGTCAGCTGCGGACGAAGCGAAGAGGCGCGGGATGACAGTAGTGGCGATAGATGAATGTGAGCAGAAGTGTTGGAGAAGAGATGGCAGCAGAGTGATGACGTAGTTCGAAGGCACCAGGTGATGTTACCTGATGCTCTGATACCATGTCAGAAGAATGTATACACAATAGCAGCGGCAACAGAAGCAGGCAGAAGCATCGGAACATGCACATGTACGTCAGCGTAAGCAAGAGCGGTCTGAGGAGTTAGTCGCGGGAGCTGATAGAGGCTGAGACGCGAGGTAGTTGAGGTAGACAGGTTGATGTGAGAGAGAGTGCTGACGATGGGAGCGACGCCTGGCGGAGTATGAGAGCTGAGCGAAGGAGCGAGAGTGACAGAGCGAAGAGTTGAGAGTTGGCGAAGACAGAAAGTACGAGGGATGAGCAGAGCAAAGACACGGCGGTGAAGCCGCGGGACCAAAGGGGAACAAGATGAGCAGAACAATTCTGGTTAACTCGAGGGAATGAACATCCTTAGTCATAAAAGGACAGGACAGGAAAAACAAGCAGAGCAACGGCTTCTTTCCGCTAGCCGGACGCGGGTGACAGATGTCACGTTATTAAGGGATGGCTTGACATGTTGGGCTCAACGGTTCGTCTGACCGAGGGCCGTTGGGTGAAGGTGGTTCAGTCTCGGACCTGAACCGTTATTGAGAAGTCGGAATAACTATTGTCAGAGTCGATGATTTCCAACAGACCCCCTGAGTCCGGCAAGAGTTAGTGGCAGTATTTTTCCCAATCTTCTGGGAGTTGACCATTGCAGTGTTCAAGAAGACCCTTCCACATGGCGTGCTCATCATTCGGATGAGCTGCCACCAGATAGTGTAGGTCTCTGGTCATGAAGCGTCGCAGCCATGCACGGAGACCGTAGTCAAGGCTATCCTGCTTTCTGGTCATCTTAGCTGGGGAGCAGCGCTTGCCAATATACTTGGATCTTCCAAGGAGGGTATTGGTAGTTGCATATCCACCAACGAGCTCTGGGTAGAGAAGGTTGTAGATTTGAGTTTCCCATTTTTGGATAATGCTCACTTCCTTGTAGATGATTTCGGCAACTTGTCCTTGTCCCACTACGGCAGAGATAGGGGCATGTACTGGGGACCCTTCTTCCACTGGTTCCTCCTCTTCTTCCTCTTCTTCCTCTGCTGGTACCAGATCAATTTTGAGGACGGATCTGGAGTTGGGGTCCTTAGGCAGCGGTGGAATGATGGGATTGTCTCGGCAGGAGAGAGTGATCCATCGCTGTTTCCATGCTTCTAGCTGCAGGCTGAACCGGAGTTTTGGTCCATTCCTTGCATTGATGCGTAGGTGATGGAATGACATATCCACGAGGTTGAAGAGATGTCCCCATATCAGAAGGAAGGTTGCATTGTAGAGATGTAGAGGATGCTGAGGCGTGCGCTAATGCTCGTAGGCCCCGAGAAGGAAGTCGGAAACAAGGTACTCATTGATAGAGATGGTGCTGGTCAAGGTCAGCACATTATGTGACCAGCTGTAGATGTTGCTTCCATCTTCTTCAAGAATGGGGCAGCCATCCCAACGGTTGGCCATGCTAGATGGAGGAGAAGGGCAATGGCAGTTGAAGCGGCGGATCACGATTGAAGAATGAGAGGTTAAGCCGAGAGTGGTGATCAGATCAGCACGAGAGCAGTTAGCAGCAGGGACGAGGAGTAGTTGAATGGGCGCAGGGATGTAACCTCGTGCGNAGATGGTGCTGGTCAAGGTCAGCACATTATGTGACCAGCTGTAGATGTTGCTTCCATCTTCTTCAAGAATGGGGCAGCCATCCCAAGGGTTGGCCATGCTAGATGGAGGAGAAGGGCAATGGCAGTTGAAGCGGCGGATCACGATTGAAGAATGAGAGGTTAAGCCGAGAGTGGTGATCAGATCAGCACGAGAGCAGTTAGCAACAGGGACGAGGAGTAGTTGAATGGGCGCAGGGATGTAACCTCGTGCGCTTGGGGAATTTCGACGTAGGCGCAGGTCGTCGCGGAGCAGGCAATGCGACCGGGCAAATCCGTGTGCCGAGCAGAGAATGATACTGATGGAGTAGTAATTGATGATGGAGTGGGCGCAGGAGCAAACCTCGTGCGCAACGGATGTTTTTGGCATGGGCGCAGGTCGTTGCGCAATGGGCGATGCGACCGGGCGGAACCTTGTGCCGAGCGGAGTGAAAGCGGATGATGGCGGAGGATTGATGGATGATGGAGTGGGCGTAGGGGCGAGCCACGTGCGCTTGAAGGAAGTTTCTGCGTGGGTGCAGGTCGTCGCGGAAAAGGGCGATGCGACCGGGCGGATCCTTGTGCCGAACTGAAGACGATGCGGAAGCGGAGGAAGCGATAGATTGATGAGTGGGCGCAGGGGCAGAACCTCGTGCGCGATAAAGCGATGCTGATGCGGATGATGAATGGAAGGTGAATAATGCTGACGATGGTGAAGCAGAGATGAGGCACGAATGAGTGCCTGATGAAGTAGATGAAACTGGAGCGAGGAGAAGGAGGAATGACGGAGACGAGTGAAGATGAAGGCCGAGGGCTGATGCTGATAAAGGAGGCGGGAGACAGGGAGAGATGCGAGCGGAGAGAGCCGAGATGGAAGACAATGCGGTAGGAAGGCAGAGTGACACAACTACTTCTTTTAACGTTTAGGAGAGTGACGGCTTGTTCCCCCAGTTGGCTCGGAAGTGGGAGCAGGAAGGCTGGTGGTGTCCGATGTCCTGTCAGCTGGAAGAAGTTGGTTGCGGAAGAGGGAGTCAGGCAGCGGGCGGATCCACTAGACCGCTGATGTCAGGAGAGTGACAGCTTGTTCCCCAGCTGGCTCGGAAGTGGAGCAAGAAGACTGGTGGTGTCCGATATCCTGACTACGGCAGTTTTGGCTGCAGCTATCGACGAGACAAGTCGGCGATGCGAGAGGGCGGCTCAAGATGATGAATGAGGGCGCGCTGAGGATGACGGCGAGGAGGGACAGATGAGGCTGATAAGGTATGATTAAAGAGGAGGAGATGCTTGCGGAGGCAGATGTGATGAGGGGCAGCAGATGGCGGGCGGCAGGAAGCTTCTTGGTGGTTGACGGCAGATGGCGGCTTGAGAGTTTCTTGCAGCTGATGTGGGCGACAAGTCACTGGTAGTTGGCCACGGGCGCGGAAATGGGCGCAGGGCTTCCTTGGGATGACAAGGCGTTTCTTCAGCGCGGAGAGCTTGTCAGGCGGGGCTGCTGATGTCAGCTGCGGCCAAAGCGAAGAGGCGCGAGGTGACGGTAGCAGCGATAGATGAATGTGAGCACAAGTATTGGAGAAGAGATGGCGGCAGAGTGATGACGCAGTTCCAAGGCACCAGGTGATGTTACCTGATGCTCTGATACCATGTCGGAAGAATGTAGACACAAGAACAGCGGCAACAGAAGCAGGCAGAAGCATCGGAACATGCACATGTACATCAGCATAAGCAAGAGCGGTCCGAGGAGTTAGTCGCGGGAGCTGATAGAGGATGAGACGCGAGGTAGTTGAGGTAGACAGGTTGATGTGAGAGAGAGTGCTGACGAGGGGAGCGACGCCTGGCGGAGTATGAGAGCTGAGCTAAGGAGCGAGAGTGACAGAGCGAAGCGTTGAGAGTTGGCGAAGACAGAAAATGCGAGGGATGAGCAGAGCGAATACACGACG
>SZWC01031160.1:5492-23014 GCA_023375785.1 Penium margaritaceum | reverse complement strand
GTCTTTAAGGCGGCTGTACATGCTGTTTGGTTGTTGTGTCCAGGTGTTGATCCAGGGTGAATGGCCGTTCCTCGTACGTGTACACCTGTATGTCACCCCGTGTGACACTCGTTTGTGATTGTGAGTTCGTGTCATTGTGTGTCGGCTGTGGGTCATGGGGGAGTGTTAATTTGTGTCCCACAAATTTGTTGTGACCTCTGACCTCGCTGCACACTCATCACACTGACGCAAGTGATTGATGCTGAAGTGACACCGACGCTGAAGTCACCGCCCACGTGGTGCCGGCTCCCAAGGAGATCGTCCAGAGCCACATGCACAGGATGCGGCTGGGTTATTTCTAGCATAGGCTTGCATAAACTGAGTGATTGTTAACACTAGGTTTCCTAGTGGGACTGTGTGAGCGTCGTGTCCGGGTTGTTTCCCGGGTTTGCTAGGTTACAGGTGAGAGGATAATGCGTGGGTGAGATTCGAGGTTCGAATCCCCCCCCGTGCGTGGGTGCGAAAGAGGTTGGGCTCGCTGCCTGCCCGCTCGCCACCCTGCGAGCACGTCCTTTGCTACTCACCTCTCTCTCGCTCAACACTTCTTATCTGACTCCTCGCTTCTCAAGGATCTATGGCGTTTTGTCTCTAGTATGCTTGGCTCATGCTCCTCATGTTCTGCGCTCTCCCTCCTACCAGGATCATCTATCCTCAAGGTGTCAGAATGCTTCAATAGCATTTGCAGAGAGGAATGAAAAATAACAGGTCCATGGCATAAGTACCTGCCGCGGCGCACGGCCGGTATCGCACGCGGCAGTGCATGATCTGTCCTAAAACCGGCCCAAAACCACGGTTTTGGCCGTAACTCTGCGCAGACATATGAGATAGCTACGCCGTCTGAAGCTAGACGTGCAGAATCAAAAGCCGAATGCTACGACTGGTCACATGCATGCATCCGGCATCAAGCGGTGGACACACAATACAAGAACATGCAAATCGGGCCCACGGCCAGTCCATGGATAAACTCCTGTGTGCTGCAGAAACACTGTAGGAGGTCCCGGGTAGCGTCAAGAGCTCTGGAATGGTCGTCAGTCAGCTCCTGGATGGTAATCCGCCACCAGATGACACACCGGTGCCTCCAGGCTCCGCATCAGGGATCTGCATGATTATGGACACGGCTGAGTGGTCACAGTAAACTCTACAAGTCAACAGGAACGTCACAAATTACAACACTCCCCCATGACCCGATGGTACGCATGTCCATACCCGTGCAGCACTGAGACGAGTGCAAAAACAAGTGCAATGACAAATGTGACACGGACACGGACAAACCCCACACTCAACCACTCTCAAGCAAGGGGCGAAGTCCAATAGAACGAATAGCCACCAGGAACTTTCTGCTTGCTAGTGCCTTCGTCAAGAAGTCAGCACGCTGCATGTCAGTGCCAACCCAAATGACGGAGATCACGTGTCACTCCACCAGATCACGCACGAAGTGGTGCTCAACCGCAATGTGCTTGGTGCGAGCATGAAAGACACAAGAGTTCTCTGCAATGGCAAGAGCACTCTGGTTGTCGCAGCGAAGCACAATGGCGGGTACTCATTGGTCAAGCTCATGGAACAGGCATTGCAGCCATACCGCATCAGCAGCCCCTACACCCAGAGCAACGTACTCTGGGTGTACTGGAGGCCGTATGCAAAATCGCCATGGCCGCCTCTACACCCTCCATCTATGGAGACACAATTAGGAGGTCATCCACATAGACAAGGATGGCTGTCAGAGGCGCATGTGCCTATGTGATGAAGAGAGATGGATCCGCATCACTCTGGACATACCCAACTCACTGGAGTGTACCTATGGTCTCCTCATTCCAGCAGCAAGGTGACTGCTCCTGGCCTTACAAGGTCTTCCACAATTGCCAGACCTTGTTTGAGGCCTTGACATTGACGAAGCCATAGGGATGGACCATGTAGATCTCATCCTCAAGCACGCCGTGGAGAAATGCATTGTTGACATCCATCTGGTGGAGCTCCCAATTGTGCTTTGCCACATGGCTCAACATAGTCAGGGCTATCATCATGCGGTCAACAAGGGAAAAGATGTCAGTGTAGTCAACACCCTCCACTTGTGAGAACCCCCAGTCAGATGGGCCTTGTAGCGATCCATAGAGCAGTCCGGCTTCAAATTCTTCCGCAAGACCCACTTGGCCTACACGACTTTACGACCCCGCGGTAGGTCCACGAGCTCATAGACAGCATGTTCGTCACTGGCCTTGAGCTCAGTCTTGCACGCACTGCACCAGAGCTCATGGCCTGGACCAGCCAAAGCCTTTCTCAGCGTGTTGGAGTCAGGCGGCACACTAGGTGAGCTGTGTGTCGTCAGGGCATACGCTGCTGACTGTGGCCGCATAGTGACCATGGAGTCCGTGGCATCACATGCCAACTTGCGCTCATGGACGACTTTGACCCACCTGGTCGAGCATGTTGGGTGGGCCTCACGGAGACCTAGTGCACTAAGGCCGAGTGCCAGTGTGCTTGGGTCACCACTCTGCATGTTGTGAGTAGGACGAGGATGGAGACGTCCCCCCCTCGATGTGGCCATACAGCTCAATGGATGGCGCTAACAAGAGAGGAGGAGGAGTAGACTCGGCTGAGGCAGGTGACTGTACACCATAAAAGGCAAAAGCTGGTGATGAGGACACGGAGGGCTCGGACGCTATAGGTGATGTTGGTGATACAAGCACGATAGCGCCACCCGACGAAGATGGTACAGTCATGTCAAGGGTTGGCAAGACAGATGGCGTAGGTATACTGGTGGTAGGAGGTATAGCCGCTCCAACAACAAGTAAGGCGGGCATAGTGCTCGAGGGGTGAGGTGGCAAAGGAGTGTCAGAGCTTATTGGACGGACAACGTCAGCCAGCCCAATACACAACTCCCCCACACAAGAAGGCAGATCGCACCAGGAGGAGTGCTCGAAGGGAGAGCCACCCGAGAGCAGGTCATGGTACAAGACACGCTCAAAGAAAAAAGTGTCATGAGACTCGACAATGCAAAGACGGCTCGGATCCTGGATCTGCCATACGATGGAACGGGGAGGGACATCGATGAAGGCATAGATACGACCCCGAGAAGAGAGCTTGGATTCTTCCTCTTCTGGGATGAGTCATACATAAGAAAGGGACCCCCACACGAGGGCGAGTTGGAGGTCGGCCTGACGGCTGAACCATACCTCGTACGAGGTGTGGTTGCTTGGAAGCGAACCATGAGGGACCCGGTTCCAGAACCGTGTCATATAGTTCATGGATTTCAAGGCAAAATACTCTGGCATGCCCTTGTCCACCCACATTGAGCGGACCGCATCCTCCATGGTGCGGTTCCAGCTCTTAGATACACCATTTTGTTGGGGTGTGGCGGGGGCGGAGAGGTTGTGAGCCACTTCAAATACGGTGAAATACCGTGCGAAGTCCCTGAGGAACTCGCCACCCTGGTCTGAGCGGAAGGTTTGGAGGGCATGGCAAGATTGTCGTTCAGCCATGACAAACCACGTGCACACCGGGACAACGGTATCACGTTTTTGACAAAGATTGAAGATCCACCGCATGTAGGTGAAGTCGTCACCAATTATGAGGACATAACGCCCCCTATCCTCTTGGAACTTGACAGGGAGGGATCCCAGGATGTTTGAGTGTACTAACTCAAGGGGGCAAGCCATCCACGAGTCAGACAAGGGGTAGGTGGCCCGATGGAATTGGCCTTGTGCGTACTACAGACAGTCTTTCTTGGGAGGCACCATGAAAGATGCCACATCAAGACCAAGAGCAGGCTACGTATGCACCAGATGGTCGATTGTATCCAGATGCACATGACACAGACGTCTGTGGAGCAAACGCTAGTGCTTGGCCAATAGTGTGCCATTCAAAAACACACGCGCGGAGGTGGAAGGCGGGGAAGGGGGGTTAGACGCTGGAAAACCCAATATGTGATACAGATCATTCACCACTGTGCCACTCATGACCTCCTCTTGCATGGCACACATGAAGACTGAGGCATTCTCACGTATGTGCGACACCCCAAGGCCCATACAAGTGCAGGAAAACACAGAAAAAAACCTGAGCCCAACCCAGGCACATGCAAGACGTCCAAGATATACAGGGATTCAGCCGGACCATGGAACAATACCATGCCTATGCCCTGCACTGGGATCTCCTGTCCAGCTGCGGTGCACACAGACCGCATGAGACCAACAGGATCAAGGACAACAAAGTCATGACGCTAACAGGTCATGTGGTGGGTGGCACCTCAGTCAACAATCCACATGGCATTCACCATATCCTGTGGAGCGGTGACAGAACGATGAGAAACAGAACATGCCATTCAGACATGCAATTCCGCAAAGGACTGCTCGGCAGACAAACAGGCGACATAGCGAGATTGCGACTCATGAATCCAGGACAAGTCATCGGGACCGGTGCACTTCTTGACGCACCCTTGTGTCAAGACGTCGTCACTACTGCGCACAATAGTGGAGTCAGTAGGATGAATGGAGCACGGACATTGCATCACGACATCTTGACAGGACGCCACAGATGCCACAAGACCAGTAGAGGGAACCCCCAACTCTGCAAAAATACTCGTACTTCCCTAGTGGGTATGGTGTGCCGACCACTAGTCGACATCGACGAAGTGGGGGGATTCTAATCTGAACTGTTGAGCCTCCAACGACGCCTCAGTGGGAGCCAAGAAGGCACCATTGATCGCTACTGTAGGCATCACGATCTTTGCTGGCAAAACCTCTACGGTGGACGGGGTGAGAGCATGTTCCACCTTCCACCGGAGCTATGTAACAAGGCGTGCTCCCTCTATAAGCCGCTGCTGGACAGACGGCGAATCTCTGGTCATTGCGGCGGGGATTGCTGATGTAGTCGTCACCATCGCCGTTGCTGAGCGCCGTGTAATGGAGGAGGAGTTGGCGTATGCCAAGTGCTATTGGAGCTTGGCAATGGTGTGCATCCCCTCACGAGCTGCTGATGGAGAACATGCGACGCGTAAGTCACCAAGGAGGCTACACTGGTCGCCTGGCTGGCTACCCAGACAGCGGTGGCATAATGTGATGGCCTGGCATGCGGCGTGGCCATCATTACAACTGTCACTGCTGCTGACAACGACGTTGTTGTTGGCATTGATACCACTGCTGCTGCTAAGAGTGCAACCTAGACTGCCAACATCGGCTGTCTATGCAGCTGCGGTGTGACTGCTGCTGCTCCTATCACTGCTACTGCTCCTATCACTACTGTAGTTGATGCTACCATTGCTGCTATCACAGCCTACCCTACTGGAAATTTCCGGCAGAGTTCCCTTTGGTGCTATGAGTGTGGAAAACATGTTGCAGGCATGATTCAGCCAGGGGAACACCACTAACAAGCCCCTGGTGCTACTCAAAAAAGGAGACAATGTTTCCACACCCCAGTGGACGTGGGAAATATGCGCAGAGGCCTTTTTCACTCTGGGAGCTGTCGATGGACCCCCCCGTCCCCCGTTGCCGTTTTTTTGGCAGCGTTTCCCCTACCCTAGTGGACGTGGAGAATCTCGGAGGAGGCTGTGAAGTCAACTGTGGGTACCTGAACCGCCCCACCCAACCCAGGAGCAGAGGGGAGTCTAGCCAGCAAGGGGGAGGGGCATACTAGAAGAGATATGATGTATAGTGCTGGTCTGACTACTGGTGCTACCGCTACTGCCATTGTTGCTACTGCTGCTGTTGCCGTCGTTGTGCTCAACGAAGGTGGCCTCAAGCCACCTCAGCATTGGCTGCTGCACATGTTGGTACTGCAAAAGCTGCAATTGTTGCTGCTGATGCTGCTGCTACTGTGAAGTTTTGGTGGGTCATCCCACGACTTGTCACCGATGCTGCAAGGTAGTTGCTACTGCATTTGCGGCTGGCTGCTGCAACAACCCACTACCACAGCCTCGTTGTAGCTGCTGTCCCCTGCTGCAATCGTTGGCTGCAACTGCCGTCCGTTTCTGTGCACTGCCATTGCTAAAAAAATTTCTTTGCATAGCTGTCGCCACTATTGTGGCTTTAGTAGCTACTACTGCGGCTACTTCCTGCTCCTGCGACCACGGGCTGCTGATGTTGCCCATTGCTTTGCATCGTCGCCACTGCAGCTACTGCTAAAAAAAACTCCACCTGCTACTACGATTGCAACAGCTACTGCTGCGGCTGCTGCCCGCTTCTGCAGCTGCTGGCTATTGCTGTCACCTACTGCTGCACACCCTTACTGCTAAGCTGCTCCTCCGTGTCATTGCCATCGCTACTATGGCTTCAGCAGCCGTTACTATGGCTTCTTTCCGTTGCTATAGCCGGTGGCTGTTGCTGTCGCTCATTGCTCCGTATTGCCGCCACTATAAGTAATTCTCTACGCAGCTTCCGCTGTTACTGTAGCTGCAGTAGGCACCACTATGGCTACTGTCCACTACTGTAGCCGCTGGCTACTGCTGCCGTCCGCTGCTATGTGCTATCACTACCGCGGCTGCTATTAGGTGAGGCCCCCAAGGACTGGTCTGTGCTTCTCATGCACAGCACGATCAGCTGGGGTCCGTCCACTCTGATATCATGACAGAAATCTTGAAATCCACAATCACGTGCACAACAGCATGATGGTAGTCATCACGGTTCCAATGCACTCAGCGACAAGGGAATCAACAAAGAAACGACAAAGTTAGGTAAAAAAATTGAATGAGTGATAGTGGAGGGGGGGATGATGAGCCTTGTGCCCAGCCCAAGTAGCATTCGACCATGGCTTGAGGTGCGCACCTAGGCTACTCTCCACCATAACAACTTCCTTGTTGCTTCTCAATTAGTGCAATACCCCTTGATGGTCGCCGGGCAGAATTCTGGCGGCATTCAGGCTGTATAGGATGTTAAAGCCTCACCACGAGACAAAACTAGACACCAAGAAATGTACGACGACCCGAAACATTTGAGCTACACAATTGGGGTCACTGTCACAGGCGGGATAACATGCATGCCATCCAAACCAATTAGAATGGCGTCCCTGATGGGAAAACTGCCGAGAGCATGTCAGCTCCTCCACTTGTCTGTGACCAACGCGCAGTCGGCAGTGGCAGTCCACACCTCAGGTACCTACACGAGCTTGGACGTGAGCCGAGGGGTCATCGTAAGCTGTGGACACACAACAACAACAACAACACCAATAGGACTGAGGACAATAAAGTTAGTGGGACGACAGGTCATGTGGTGAGTGGCACCGGAGTCAATGATCCAGGTACCACTCGTCCCATGACTCGTCCTCCAAAACCGAGCAACGGGCCATAGAATACTCCGCAGCTGCCAGACTCCCAACAGGGACAATGGTGTCATGACGGAGAGCATTACTATGGATCTCGTCCAACCACTTTGTACAGTCCGGCCCGATGTCATCATATACACTTGACGCTCCTCCACACGCATCATCACGGGCCACAAACGCAACAGGACAAGCAATTTATGGACCACATTAACGTGTAAAAAAGTTGCACCTCCTTGTGTGCAAAGCGCCAGAAGATGATGAAGCTCTGTGATGATGCGGTCGCGAGGGTCTGTGACATTCACGTCACTGGAGGCGGATGGAGGATTAGCAGCCTTTATGGCCGTATGGCCGGTCTGGGTGGCACTCGAGGCAACCGTCCGCTCGGTATGCGCGGTCTGAAGATGTCGCATTATCCACGTCCAGTCGAGGGGTTGCGTGCACTCCATGTAGTAATGCGTGCCCCCACAGTTGTAGCAATGGACTGAACGGCCACTCCCACCACCAAATTGCTATGGACGCTACTGCTTCTAGTGCTTCCCTTTACCACGACTCCATTTTTCCTTCTTCCCCTGCGTAATAGCGGCCATGCCCTGGAAGGAGGAAAACCGAGAAGAGGCTGAGGACAAGGCAATAAGGAGGGAAGGTGCCGTCGGTGAGGCGGTCGTCATGGCAGTCATTGGACTCACCTTATGGGCCTGGGAAACCTCACGTGCGGCCGTCAGCTACAGGTAGTACTGATGGGCCCAACGGAGGAGCTCCAAGGAGCCTGACAGCTCGGCGAGAATTGGCTAGTTGACGTAGGTGAACATGTTGACGAACTCCATGTGGGCCCCGACCATGATGGTGTGTAGGGCCCACAGTTGGGAGCCACCGACGGTGTCAAGGTGGCTGTACGTACGCATGGCTAGCCGCCAGAAGGCTGCAGCCGGCTCAAAGGGTCCCTGCTAAAGGGAGCCAAACTCCCGGAGATAAGCTGTCACTGTCGCATGGGTCGCGGCTTCCAACAGACCTAGGACCAACTCCCAACAGCGACGGGGGTCCGCTTTAGTGCCTGTACCAGGGGGCTCTAGGAACGGGCAGAATTCGACAACAACGTCATGGCGTACGGCGTAGAACAAACCATGCATGGCTCTTGCCGTAACCGTTGCCTAGTGGGGGTCGGCTGTCTGATACATGCTCAAGTTATATGGCCAAATGCCCTCTGCATCAGCCCACACCTGGAAGAGGGTCTCCCAGGCGGCGAACCCAACATCCCTATCATAGCATAGTGGTGGGATCTCAAAGTCCTTCAGTTGCTGATCCATGGGAAGGGTGACTACAAGGGCACGCTCAAGCGCACGGGGAATCAGAAGCCCATCGAAGGACACACCGGAAGAGCGTCGCTCCGAGAATGAAGACACAGATAACCTGGAATCATGTGCATGAGTGCTATGCTTACCCAAATCAAGACGGCTCATTCACACCACGGCCTCTCAACGCCGGAAGCCAGAAGCATGGTGACTGGGAACTCCAGGGCCTCATAACTGCTGTTGTCGGCCATCGCTATCGCCACTACTGCTGTCGTCACCAGTCGACAGTTGCTACTGCATGCCCTTCTCCTGCACACCCTATTGTTGAACTTCCTACTGTGGTGCTCCGGCTACGGCTGGCAAAAGCTACTACACGCTCTTTAGCATCATGAGAATCTCCTTACGGGTGGCCACCTGCTGCCGGATGTCCTCCTCTGCCTGGAACAGGGAGCCGATGGCCTAGGAGCGCGGACTGGAGGTGTCAGCCACGGTGGCGGAAGGAGCAGCAGGCACCTTCTGCTTGTCGTTGCCAGGTGCCATGTGAAGCGCTCGATAGGAAGAAAAAAAAAGTAGTCGGATTGACTATCTGAGTGCGTTCCTTGAGATTTTGAAACTTTAGCAAAACTTGATGTCTCAACCGAAAATTTGGCTCAGGTGTCGGTGATGATGTCATCATCCATAATGAGGACGCTAACATGAAGGTCATCCAAATCCAGCAAAATTTAGAGAGATGATGCGGGAGAAGACGTTGAATGAAATGGTGGTTTTGCAACAAGATAAACTAAAAAAGTGTACAAAACATCACGTTTCTACACTCTGCCCAAAATTCTTTAAAGGCCATGGATCTGAGATCAAATTATCATTGCTTTTTGACTACAGGGCACCAAATGAAGCACAAGAGGATGTGTTTGAGAGCTCATGACTAGAGCTTTCCAATGAGCCCTCACACGCCCAAAATGGTGGTCAATTGTGGCAGTCACACTCTTGAACTTCTGGTTAGGTTCGATGTGAAATGAAACTTCAAAGAAGCTTCACGGACGGTCCAGGACCATCACGTGCTTGAGTTGCTCGTGGACAGGGTTGAGCAACCCACTGCTGCCTCCATGGCAATGGCATGATGATGCAACTTCAGATTTCGTCGGAATGATGTTTCTGTTGCTAGTACGTGCTGCGGTGGGTCACCGTGGCGTGGTGAGTCCTCCTAGGACACGTGTTTATAGCAAAGACTCTCACGTCTACTGCCACTGCTACGTCTGTGCTGCGCAACTCAACAAGAGATGCTTCGCTGTTCTGATACCAAGAGAAGCCACTTAGAAGCTTCCTAACAGTGCTGCTACTAATGGGGTAACGCTGTCCAGTCAGCGATTGCGTTAGAACACAGGGCGGGTGCAGATGCAACAAGGATTGGGCTAGGCGAGACGCTCCGAGTCTCATGAAAACTGAGGGATAAAAACTGACAAACACCTGCCGCAACGCACGATGGGTGACACACATGGCATTGTCAGTTTGTCTCAAAACTGGCCCAAAACCGGTGTTTTGGTCGTAACTCTTCAGATAAGCATCCAAATGCAATAGAGTCTTAACCTACAGATGCAAAAACTCAAGCTGGGCGCTACGACTGGTCACGCACATAGGTACAGCATCGATTAGTGGACACACAATGCAAAAACTGCACTGGCTCAAGAGCCAGTCCATTGAGAAAAGTCAAACGATTGTAGAAAANCAACAAGGATTGGGCTAGGCGAGACGCTCCGAGTCTCATGAAAACTGAGGGATAAAAACTGACAAACACCTGCCGCAACGCACGATGGGTGACACACATGGCATTGTCAGTTTGTCTCAAAACTGGCCCAAAACCGGTGTTTTGGTCGTAACTCTTCAAATAAGCATCCAAATGCAAGAGTCTTAACCTACAGATGCAAAAACTCAAGCTGGGCGCTACGACTGGTCACACACATAGGTACAGCATCGATTAGTGGACACACAATGCAAAAACTGCACTGGCTCAAGAGCCAGTCCATTGAGAAAAGTCAAACGATTGTAGAAAAACTGCGGAGCACCCTAGTAAGCACTTGGATTGCCGTGGCAGCTGTCCAGCAGTTGCTGGTGGGTGGAGCCACCACCCGTCGGTGCTCCAGTTCCAGCTGTGTCTGTATCAGGGATATGCATGAGCATGGATATGATCGAGTGGTCACAGTAAGCTGTGCAAAAAGACGGAGACGACGTGCATCACAACAGTGAAAGATGTTTTGGGACACCAATTGCATGGAAAAGTGGCGCAATACAAGGATACGATGTTTTGCATAACATCCAGGAGCCCTATCATAACTTTCAAGGCATGGATCAAAAGATCGAGGGCTAGTTTGATCGATATCAGCCAATGTCTTGCAATGCGCCGGGATGTAGCTGCTAAAAGGGGTGGTATGTTGTAGGAGCGTGTTGGTATATTGGCCCTTACATTCATGGCTGACCACGTGTCCAGTTCAATGCTTTTACACTGATTGGCCGAGGGCATTTTGGCGAATATCCCCAACCTCCGGTGTTCCATTGTTGATGGTGACGAGAGGTTCAACCACTTTCGAGAAGTGTGGACGAAATTTGGACAAATCATGTTACTGTTTTGACATGGTTAGGTTGATCTTTTGATGGTGTTGGAATATCATGAAGACACGCCTCGATATTCTCCAAACCCCGTGAAAACTCTATGAATTTTCTTGAAGTAGCCTCTCATTACATGGTGGCGCACGCAACGCTTTTCTAAAGCGCACTAAATCCTAAGTATGCCTCATCCTTCTCTTTGCTAGAGAGAAAGTGCGTAGAAGCTTCCTAGCAACACAGCCACTGACCGGGCGTCAGTGCCTGATCAGACGGTGACGACGGTCACAGGTCGTACACGCAACGGCAAGGGTTTGGCTAGGAGATACAAGACACAATGTCAGAATGCTTCAGCATAGCATATGCAGAGAGGAATGACAAATGACAGGTCCAAGGCATAAATACCTGCCGCGGCGCACGGCGGGTGTCGCACGCGGCAGTCCAAGAGCTGCCCTAAAACCGGCCCAAAACCACTATTTTGGCCGTAACTCTGCACACACATGTCAGAATGCTGCGCCGTCTGAACCTAGACGTGCAGAATCAAAAGACGGACGCTACGACTGGTCACATGCATGCATCCATCGACTGACAGTGGGCATACAATGCAAAAACATGCAAAATAGGCCTCATGGCGAGTTCGCCGAAAGATGCCTGCAAGACGTATAAGACACAGCAAAGAGTCCCGGTGGCATCTGGGGCTCTGGAACAGTGGTCGGTCAGCTCCAAGTGGGTAGTCCGCCGCCTGTCGTCGCGCCGCCATCACCAAGGCCGCCTTCCTCAGGGATCTGCACGAGTATGGACACGGCTGAGTGGTCACAGAAAACTGTAGAGGAACGGCACAAAGCACAACACTCCCCCATGACCCGATGGTACGCATGCCCATACGCGTGCAGCACTGGTACAACTACATAGTGGGTGACACGGACAGATGAGACGCAGACGCACATCCCACACTCAACCATTGTCACGCACGAGGCGAAGCCCAACAGAACAAATGGCCACCAGGAACTTTCTGCGGGCAAGTGCCTTCGTCAAGAAATCAGCACGCTGCAAGTCAGTGCCAACCCACATGATGGAGATCACGCGTCGCTCCACCAGATCACGAACGAAGTGATGCTCAACCGCAATGTACTTTGTGCGAGCATGAAAAACACCAGAGTTCTCCGCAATGGCGAGAGCACTCTGGTTGTCGCAACGCAGCACAATGACGGGTACTGACTGCCCAAGCTCAAGAAACAAGCCCTGCAGCCAAACTGCCTCAGCAGCCCCTGCGCCCAAAGCCACATACTCTGCCTCCGATGAGCTACGTGCGATGCAGCCCTACTTCCGGCTTCGCCAAGACAAAGCGGTACCACCGAGCAAAAACACGTAGCCAGTGCGATTGCGTCCATCAGGAATCCAAGCCTAGTCGTTGTCAGTGTAGCCGTTAAGGACCACCAAACTCTGCCGACGAAAACAGAGTCCGAGATACGGTGTGGAGACCACGTACCGTACCACTCTCACAGCCGCGTGAAGATCTCTCGCACGTGGGGCTTGCGAGAACTGAGCGAGGAGGTTGACGGTGAACGCGATGTCGGGACGCGTGGTAGTAGCCAGGTACATCAGAGATCCAATAAGACGGAGGTACAAGGTCACGTCCACTGTCTCCCCTAGCTGTGTAGGGTCATCCACCTTCAGGGCATCCTGCCCATCAGGTTTGAAAGGTGTGGAAACGGTGGGCACTGCACCAAGGAGATCACTAAAGCGCTCCCCCACGACTTGTGTGTATCGGGCCTGATGCAGCAACAGTGTCCGATGTCTGCGATCTCGCACGATCTCCATACCAAGAAGCACCGATGCAGGACCGAGGTCCTTCATCTTGTAGGTAGTCTGTAGGACAGCCTGGGCCTCCTTCACGGCCTCCAGGGACGGAGACGCAATCAGAAGGTCATCAACATAGACCAGGATGGCGGTGAACCGCTCGGGTGTCTGTAGGATGAAGAGCGAGGTGTCTGCCTTGCTCTGTACGTACCCTGCGCGAGTCAAGGTGCCAGTGATCTTCCGGTTCCAACACCGTGGAGACTGTTTGAGGTTGTACAAGGACTTGCGCAAGTGCCAGACCTTGTCACCGTCCTCAAAGCCTGGTGGATGAGCCATGTAGATCTCCTCATCCAGAGAGCCATGGAGGAACGCATTGTTCACATCCATCTGGTGTAGTTCCCAGTCATGCTGAGCCACTACACCGAACAGAGCTCGAGCTGAGGTCATGCGGCCGACAGGGGCAAAGGTGTCAGTGTAATCAACTCCCTCAATCTAAGAGAANTGAGCCATGTAGATCTCCTCATCCAGAGAGCCATGGAGGAACGCGTTGTTCACATCCATCTGGTGTAGTTCCCAGTCATGCTGAGCCACTACACCGAACAGAGCTCGAGCTGAGGTCATGCGGCCGACAGGGGCAAAGGTGTCAGTGTAATCAGCTCCCTCAATCTGAGAGAATCCCTTGACGATCAAGCGGGCCTTGTAGCGTTCCAGTGAGCCATTCGGCTTCACTTTCTTGCAAAAGACCGACTTGACCTGAATCGCCTTCCTCCTAGGGGGAAGGTCGACCAGCTCGTAGACTCTGTGCTCTCGGATAGCGCAAAGCTCATCCTCGCAAGCAGCTCGCCAGGCATCAGCATCCTGCGATGAGAAAGCCTCCCTCAATGTACCCGGGTCAGGTGCCATAGAGAGGGAACTCTGCGTGGCAAGTTCACACATCTCAGTGTCAGGCCTGACAGCCACGAGATCAGCTGCTGCGTCACAAGCGATATGGAACTCGCGAGTGACCAGGTCGTGCCCTATGGGGCACGCTGGGTGTACCTCTGAAAGCTCAGTGCGGACACTCAGGCGTAAGGCCTTTGTGCCTAGATCACCGCTCGCGATGCTGCGACAGGAACGCCTGGGTTTGGAACCCGACGCTCGCTGAGCTCCGGAATCCAGTGGTCGAACGCGACCACCGGGCTCACGGGAGTAACCGAAGGTCGAGGGGCGCACCTCAGGGTGAGGAACAGATACGACCATAAGGACAGGTACGACCACAGCTGGTGAGGGCTGAGACGAGGCAGCCGGAGATGCCGTGCAAGGAGATGCGTGTGTGGGGGACACAGAGGTGGGTGTGACAGCGGACAAGGCTGGCCCGGACACTGAGACAGGAGTGTCAGCCGCCGTAGGGACAGGAGTGGGCTGGACTGGGTCAGACGCCAGAGCAGGGGTGCCAGTAGACACAGGTGGTGATACAGGAGGAGGCGTGGGAGCAGCAGTACCTATGGGGTGTGAAACAGGCTGAACGAGCGGGATCTCTGGACTAACGGCAATGATAGCCGGATCATCAAGTTCTGGAGACCGAGAGGGGACTCAAGCGGACACATCAGCCTGACGAGGAATGGTCGCTGGCGAAGAAGGCTCCCCCATCCGCCAAGGACCCTCACATGAAGGGACTTGGGCTGCAGAGAGGGCTCTGACCAAAGTCAGATCACGGTATGTGAGTGACTCAAAAAACACCGCATCACGGGACTCAATGACACGACGGCGAGTGGGGTCCCAAAAGCGCCAGGCCTTCGACCGCGGGGAGATGCCGATGAAGGCACACAAGCGACCCCGAGGGGAGACCTTGGACCCCTGCTAGTCCTTGGTGTACTACACGGAGGCCAGGGAACCCCAGACGCGAGCGAGACGAAGGTCAGCACGGTGGCCAAACCAGAGCTCGTACGGTGTAATATGAGTCGGAAGCGGACCATGCGGGAGGCGGTTCCAGACCCAAGTCATGTAGGTGAAGCCCTCGAAGGCGAAGGACTCCGGGAGACCGCACTCATACCGCATGGCGTGGACTGCATCCTCCATGGTGCGGTTCCAGCGCTCAGATACACCGTTCTGCTGTGGGGTAGCAGGGGCGGAGACCTGGTGAAAAATGCCGTGCTCAGCAAAGGAGTCCATCTCATCGAGGAGCTCCCCGCCGCGATCCGAGCGAAAGGTATGTAGCGTGTGGCGAGACTGATGCTCAGCCATCACGAGCCAGAGCCGAACCGCAAGAGCGGCGTCGCTCTTCTAACGCAGACTGTAGACCCACCGCATCCGGGTGAAGTCATCAGTCAGCGTTTGAACATACCGGCCCCTCTCGGACAGGGACTCGACCGGGAGAGGATCGAGCAGGTGTGAGTGGACCAACTCGAGGGGCCTCAGCACTCGGGAACGCGAATCAGGGTAAGTGCACCGGTGCATCTTTCCCTGAGCGCAAAAACGACAGTCGGTCTTGGGTGGCTTCTCGAAAGAAGCCACGTCAAGATGAAGAGCAGGCTGTGTCCGAATGAGCTTCGACACAGTGTCGGAGCCCACGTGACACCGACGTTGGTGAAGCAACCGCTGGTGTTCCGGGAATAGAACACAAGTGACAAAAACGCGGGTAGAGGAGGAGGGAGAGCAAGGGGAGGAGGGATGAGCAATGCGATTCAAATCATCTACGACTGAAGCACGCAGGACAATGCTACGGGTGTCAAGAGCAGTCACAGTCGCTGAATCAGCGGTATGCTCAACGGAGAGACCCATCAGAGTGCAGGCACGCATAGACTGCAGACTGAGCTCAAGATCAGGCACCAATAGCACGTCAGAGAGGTACAGTAGGCCAGACGGACCATCAAAGCATACAACCCCAACGCCGTGGACCGGTAAGGACTGACCAGAGCCTGTACGAACAGAACGGACAGTCGTGACAGGACCAAGTACCACTACGACGACACGTCATGTGGTGGGTGGCACCGGAATCGATGATCCAAGTGCCACCGGAGTCACGACTGGTGGACGTCACTGTACAACGAGCAATGTAACACTCGGCATCAGAGGGACGCTGAGCCGTCAGTGAACAACGTACATCACGAAGGTAAGACTCATGAATCCAGTCAGTGCAGTCAGGCCCAGCATCATCACATGTGGACTTTGCTCCCCCACACGTGTCATCACGAGTCACGAGGACGGACGAACAAGCAGTCTGTGACCCACTCGACGATGACAACACACTCGCACCTCCCTGAAAGTGAAGCGCCAGAAGATGACGAAGCTCGGCGATGGTGCAATCACGTGGGCCGGGATCACTGCTGCTTGCTGGTGAGGACGCAGGAACAGCTGCAGTCGTGGTCGCCGCGCGTCAAGAGGAGTGTGCGGGCGACGTACTGGACGCGATGCGAGCAGCATGGGCAGCCTGAAGTCCACGAGTGATGCGCTCCCAGTCAAGCGGCTGCTGGCACTCGGTGTAGCGATGGGCACCTCCACAGTTGTAGCCATGCACGGAACGACCACTGCTACCACCGGATGACGGCTGCTACTGACCCGATCCACGCTTCCTATTTTTCTTCTTCCCCTGGGCAGCTGCTGCAACGCCCTGTGTCTGCGTGGGTGTAGACGGGGTCGAAGAGGCGGAGGAAGATGAGGTTGTGATGGAGGTAGATGAGGGTGACTGTAGGAGGGAAGATGATGGTGATGCAAGGACTGCTGCAGTGAGGGAATTCTCCTGATGTGCTACTGCTACCTCGCGAGCCGATGTCACCTGGAGGAACAGCTGATGCGCCCAGGGGAGCAGCTGCAGAGTGGCTGAGAAAGGCTCGAGAGCAGCGTCGCTGTACCGTGTGAAGATGTCGGTGTACTCCAGGCGAACTCCGAGCATGATCGTCCGAAGTGCCCACAACTGTATGCCCCCTCAGGTCCCCAGACGCGTGTAAATACGCATGGCGCCTCGCCAGTAATCCGCCGCAGGCTTCGCTGGTCCCTGACGGAGCGAGTGGAAAGCACGAATGTGTGACGCACGCGTGGCGTGTGTCTCTGCGGCCAGTAGGGACAATGCCTCATCCCAGCCTCCACGAGGATCTTCTCCGGTGCCTGTGCCAGCCTCGCCGAGGAAGGGGCGGAAGTCGACGACTGTCTCGCGTGGTATGGCATAGAGAAGTCCTCGCATGGCCCAGGCTGCTGTCAGCACCTGTGCTGGATCTGTAGACTGGTATGGGCTGTGGTAGTAAGGCCACACTCCCTCGGAAGTGGCCCACACCTGAAACAGGATCTCCCAGCAGTCAAATCCATCCTCGCTGATGTACCGTGGAGTTGGTGCCTCAAAGTCCTTTGGCTGCCGCTCCGTGGGGAGAGCAACCGCAGGCTGAGGAGGGCGAGAGACGGGAAAACTCCTGGAAGGGGGTGATCACCGGGGAAGTCAGGTGACGATCGTATCGGGGACACGGGTGGAGGTCGGGTACCCGCCTGCAACTGACGGAGGCACTCCTCTAGAAGATGAATCTCCCGTTCCTGGGAGTCATCCTCAAAGCCTGGCATGAAGGGCTCGTCATCAAGGAGGTC